>JAGDQP010010150.1:23174-56742 GCA_022664845.1 Lepisma saccharinum
ATAATTGGGTTTTCTTATGTTTCTTCGACTCCCGGTGTACTTGTGACAGACTAAGGAAATAGATATATGTGTGGCTGCTCCGCAGAAACACGATTATAAAGTGTTTTACACTGAAATGTTATCACGCACAGCAGAACCATGCGAAATTCCATCAAACCATCCAAAATCTGCTCCATCATATGAGACTGTGATATTGGCTAAAGCAATTTAAACGCTATACGCAGAGCACAATAGACGGACGATTCACCTTTAGAAAGGCCGTCTCATTTGACCATTTCTGTTATAATATAGTCAGTACAAAAATCCCTTCGGGGTAAAGGGAAGAGTGACGCAAGAATAATTCTACTCACGAAAGAAATAGATATCCATTTTGAAAGTGACTTTCTTTGTGTCACTATAGCGAAAGTGTTTCCTTTCTAATAAAATTAAGAGAATTAGTATCCTCCCTTCCGCCATAGTGATCCCGCAATTGACCCCCAAAACTCCCTGGTACCAACCATTTGGGGATAAAGCAAAAAGACACACAGAATGACAGACACACTTTTCGATCATTTGTGAAAATTCTGTGATTCGGCTAAAAGTCATAACTTTTGAACCCCTTTACCGATTTTGACGTGTGATACAGCGTTTGAAAGGCATTGAAGTGTGGATTACGATTCCGCAAGTTTCGGATGTCCATATAGTCTGGAGTCAGTGCTGTAATCAGAAATGTGAAGTTTTGATATTTTTTTCGAACCGTTCTAGGAGGTTCCAGGGAGGTCCTACTAATCCATTTTTCTCTGTGTCTTAGTATGGAAAAGAGCTTTAAAATGCAAGTTCAAGTATCAAAATCGGGCTTATAGTTCGCTAGATTCGAAATTAGCTGTATATATGTGAGTGTCGCTAACAGACTCCTTTGTCAGCGTCACTCGCAGAACTACTGTTCTTCATAATTAACGCACGTGAAAATCGAACTATAGCAATTCAACAGGCAGCTGAGAGAGTGAACGTTTATCATGTCAATAGATCGCATTTTTAAAGAACTGTTATGATAAAAGTTGCTCAGAATGAACCCAACACGTAAGCAAGCAAACGGGCACCCAGCTCAAAGACATCATCACGGTAAGTAACAGTCATGTCTGGTTTGAAATGTTTGTCCATCCACTATACTCACCGGATCTGGAACCCAGTGACTTTATTTGTTTCTGAAACTGAATTCGACCGTTGGTGGGACGCGCTATTTGACATAATATACTGACATCATATGTGGAGAAATGGTATTTCGCAGGCTTTCAGGACGATTATTTTTTACTAACTTACAAACGCTGTAGTATCGTGAGAAAAATGACAATAGCTAGAGATTTTTTTTTAAAATGACAAACCTGTTTCAGTTAAAAACGACAACAGAAGACCTGGTAACATTTCTCAATAGCAACAATATACCAGAAGGCGTGAGGAGGAATATATATATATATATATATATATATATATACAATAAACATCTTTGAACGTTGTTCTCAAGTATTCTACTGGACGGTAAAGACTCATTCGAAGGCGTTATCTTGCAGCTGCCTGGTTAGCATAGGTGTTTGAGCGTTGGATCGCTGGCCGGGTATTCTTTCTCTGTTTCATTTATAAGAATATTCATCTTTTTTTCCTACTACCTACTACCTCCCTTTTGCTTCTTTTTGCATTTTCAAAATTATACTGGGTAGTTTTCATTTTTGAAAGACGAGCATTTCCGATGCACTAGGACTGGAAATTAATCTAAAAATATTAATTCCCATCCAAAAGAGCTACTACAGATCACATCTTTTTTCAAGCGGAAATTTCTAATGTCTTCTAATTCCGCTATCGTAAGAAAAAATATTCCGCTCAATTCGAGAGGAATTTTGCTCTTCCGAATGTAGTGTTTGTATAAGAAGAATCAAAAGCTGACTCACTCGAGGTGTAGCTCACATGCTTTTAAAATATAAAAGGTGTACTTTTTTTTCGCCTATCCTGATGAAACTCACCTACACATTTTCGTCAAATGAATTCTCAATACTCTGGAAATACGAGAGAAACTACGGTAAGATCCGAAATCAAGCTTTGATGTCCGTTTGGATTGAATAAACAAGCTGCATTCTATAACTCCTACAAAACCCTTGACTTAGTTGTTCTTAAGTCCCCGTGGCACTAAAAGCTACAACGGAATACCACTAGGGTATGTATCTGTCGGGTATTCAAAGGGAGGATAAAATACGTGGAAGGGTAAGACAACTTACAGGAGAATAAGAGGGAACAGGCTGGAAAAGATGCGAGATGAAGAATGCTGCGACAATAACAACCCCTGCGCCGGCAGCAAATTGGATTGTGAATGGAGTGATGGGGGAGGCTTAATCCCATGGATTTGGAGGGGGTTTTGCTTCACAGCTTCCACATCAGTTCTGACACTCCATCTCCAGCCGACCTGCTTAACTTCTGAGAGGATGACATCAGGAAGCAACGTTCCCTTTTTAATGACGCGTATCAAATTACTTTTGTTTCCCCTTAGGCACACATACGTTCTGAAGATCTTCAATGCCATATTTTATATATAATGTATCGAACAGCGAAGAATGAGTAAGATTGTATCTTTTACAAACGGATTCTTACAGATTCCAAGAACAAAGTTTTACAAGTTCATCGACTCCAATTCTTTAAGTACTTCTTAATTAAATTCTCATATTTTTGGTGGGAACTGTCACACAATCGGCAAGCCATAATTCTGAAATAAGACAAGCTATATGGCGATTATTATAATCTAGATTCTGATGTTCAATATGGTGAAAAGAATATGTCACAATTCAAGTTCTATTCGTTATATATTTCTAATTTGTCGACCGGAACAATACGATTACGAAAAGAAACGGAAAGAAAGGGGTAGCATGTCACTCATATGATGTCAACTTTCTCGCAAAATTTATTTTGTATGAATTATTGTAGTAACTACTTTCTTTGGCCCACCTCGATTATACACATGCAGTGATATCTTCCCCATCTTTTCCTCTATCCTATCGCGGTCTGAGCCGAAGACATCTAAAGATCATAAATAAATTCGATTCCACGCCTCAGCCGGGATTCGAACCCGCAACCTTGTGGACGGCGGTCCAACACCATAGTCTGGACGACTATCGAGGTCGGCTTCTCATATGAAGTCTTTCATAACGTAGTTCAGGCAATTACTGCTTTAATTCACAAAATAAAACAATAATACAACATAAAACTTAGCAGCTTAAGGGCATAGTCATCTCAAATAGACGGAGATAAACCTGTTTCTCGAACATACAAAGAAGGCTTGACTAACAGGAAGAGCGGAGGAACGCTTACGACGTTGTCATTTTTCCTCGCCAATATCTTTCCCTTGTGTGTGTCAGTAGTGAGCGCACCTTTCGTGTTTCCCTGTCTCCCACTCACTGTTTCTGTCCATTCTGTGTATCTGATAGAGGAGAAGGTCCAAATATGGGTTATGGTCCAAATATGGGTTATGGTCCAAATACGGACTAATAGACTTTATAGACTTGTATAAGCGTGTGTAGTATTGCTGACTGGTGAGAAAAGTGTGAAACAGTTCCCCAAGGACGAAGGTAGTGACGGAATTCAGTTAGCAACAAAAAGTTGCATGTGGCTGATTTATTTGTATGTTGTGCCTGTTTTCAACAGTGCGAAAGTTTTATCAGGCATTTCTATTTTCTTTATTTATTTATTATTAAGTTTTAGATACAGCTGGAGCTGCCATTTTAGATAGAAACAAAATAACATTGCAACAAACTAAATAACATTACTACAAACTAAATAACATGAAATTAAATGTTAAACAACACATAACACAGCAATTGGTATCAATAACATGACTAAAATACACAAAAGGAACAACTCAGATATTGGTATTTACCGTTCGATGGAAAGTGTTTTCAGATTCGAAAATATCAATATTTGAATCAAGAGTATTGTACATAATTACTAGTTTATGGAATAAGGAGCGCTGCAGTATACTTAGCCTAGGCGTGATACAATGAAGGAGGTTATTATTTCCGGTTATTCGCAAGGGAACACGGAAGTAAAATTCAGATATAAACTCTCCAGTTCTAAGATTCCCGTTAAGTATCTTGTGTAAGTACATCAAATCTGCCAGCTTGCGACGAGAAGATGGTACGGGGAAACCAAGAACGGATAATAACTCTGGTTTGCTCAAGCTACGTACTGATGGTATTCTTCTTTTGACTATACGCCTAGCAAGAAAAATGTTCAGAACAGAATCAATATGAGATAGATTAGAAATACCAGCCATGTTCCAAATTAAGGAGCAATATTCAATTTTAGGGGAGATGAAGGTTTTGTAGAACATACTCAATGAATGAAGGTCCTTATTTCTGTAAATCTATAGAGAAGACCGAGTAAGCGCATAGAACAGTTAGTTACAGAAGTCACGTGATGAGCAAACAGAAGTTTTTCGTCTAATAACATTCCAAGGTCCTTTTGAGAAGAAACTTTAGCAATAGGATTATCTTCAATGATATAGGCAGATGGGATTTGATTCCTCTTTAAAGAAATAGTAAGGAAAGAAGATTTTGAGGGATTTATTTTCAAGTTCCACGCATCACACCAGTTCAAGAGGTCAGAGATAGAATTTTGGAGATCAGCAACATCCTGTAATGATCAGATTTCTCGAAATAATTTACAGTCGTCAGCAAAAAGAAGAATTTTGGTTTTAGATGACGAGAGATAAGATGGGAGATCGTCCATATATAGAAGGAAAAGGAGGGGGCCAAAACACTACCTTGAGGTACACCAGAGAGAACGGGAACAAAATTAGAAGATGATCCAGAATGAACAACACGTTGTTCGCGGCCAGGGAGATAGTCTCGCAATAATGAAAGGAAGTTACCATGGATATTGAATCGGTGAGTTAATTTATAAAGAAGAAGATTACAATCAATTCTATCGAAAGCCTTATTAAGATCTAGATAGATGACATCAAGTTTTGTGTTATTGGACAGGGATTGGGTAGCATCAGAGAGTAACAAAGACAGGTTGGTAAGAGTGGAACTACCAGGAAGAAAGCCATGTTGAGCAGAGTCAAGATAGGGTGAGACAAAGTCTATCTTTGATGATTCTTTCACACACCACAGACAAAATAGATAAAAGAGAAATGGGTCTGTATGAAGAGACATGGGTCTTATCTCCAGATTTCATAATGGGTATAATATTAGCCTGCTTCCAAGAAGGAAATTCACCTTCGGCAAAACAGCTATTTAAAATACGAGAAAAAGGGTAAGCCAATGATTCAGCAGAATTTCGTAATAAAATAGCACTAATGTTATCAGAGCCGGGAGAACGATTTAGAGGTAAAGAAGAAAGCAGATATTTTACCTCATCAGATGATGTACTTAATGAAGACAGTGAATGCGAACAGATCGGTTGAAGCTGAGGCGGCGGCAAGGAGGAGATTGGACACACAAATTGTTAGAGAAGTATTCATTCAATAGATGTACCCTCTTTTCACCAGCAGCTGTAGCCGAATTGTAAATTAACTCTGTCGGAACATGTGACTGATACCTTCTTGAGTTAATGAGGGACCAAAATCCCTTAGGATTGCTAGATATTTCAGATGTTACCTCGTTAATATAATTTTGATACTTTGCCCTAAGCAATCTCTTGGAGTAGCGCCTGATCTGGGAGAAAGAGCTATAAGTATGTGCAATTGGATGTTGCTTCCAAAGCTCCCATGCAAGTTTTTTTATTTTTCAAAACAGACTGCGTTTCCGTATCAAACCAGGGAGGATATTTAGAGGATCGGAATTTCTTTGTAGGGACAAAGTCTTTACAGGTAGCATGAATTACATCTGTGAACAAATCAATTGCATCATTTACAGTTAAGTTTTCAAGTATACACCATGGAAAAAGAGAAAGAGCGCGTTTAATATCATTCGAACAAGCTTTTCTCCAAAGAGGAATATGCTGCCTTGGAGTGGAAGGAGGAGCTTTCAACTTTGTTTTTAAAATATTAATGGATAGTTCCACCCCCAAACTCTTGTGATCAGATGAAAGTAAATTTAGAGATGGAGTGATAGTACATTTATCACATGTGGATAACACATAGTCCAAAATTCTATTGCCCCTTATATTGTGCATATTTTAGCTTTTTAAACACAATAAAAACAAGTATGAAATGTTTTATAAGGTAAGTTGTATTCCTCAGAGACAGCACTCGTAGTAAGTATAAAACAAACGATAAACAATATTGCGTATTGACTTTTGTTGCGTCACGAAGCAACCCCTACGTATGGTCTAAATATGGGCTACCTTGTCTACCTACATCTTCATCTTAAGAGTTTCCTTCTCTTAGAGTACAATACTTGAAATTTCAAACCCAATAAGTCCATTTCATATTTCAGCAGTTCCTGCCATAAAGAAAAACGTCAGCAATCGACTTAGAAAACGATGAAGTGCTACTGTTTTAACGCATAAGTATAACCCATACTAAAAAAACAGTTACGGCTTCCTTGGAAAATCAGGACTCTAGTAAATGCAAGAAGACATTATCTTTAAGTTTAGTTGAGCAAAGAGCTGAACAATTAAAGAAGTATAATATACCTGACCGGAAAAGAAAACAAAGAACTTTAGAATTCACAAGACAAGAATCCGATTCGAAAGAATCCAGGTCCAGGATGATGTTTTTTTGATCTAGACCCTTGTGATGATGAAGATAGTTACTTCGATACGCCAAAGCACAATAAAAGCAAGGTGATGAAGATAGGAATTGTATATTCTGCGACAGGATATTCTCTGAACACACAGGGTTATGTGTATCATGTGTTAGAGGTGAGCACATAAAGAATGCGCTGGTGCAGAAAAGAAAGACTACCTCTGACTTTTGTACATATACATTTATCATCACTATATCACTCTTGAACATTATTTTGAACTGTTAAAATTTCTTCTTATTTATTTAAGGTAACTTTAAAGAGTAGCTCATATTTAGACCAGGTTTCAAAAGTCAAGATTATGACATCTCTGTAAAATATGTGTTTAATATCATAGTCATGGGTATCTAATCTAAATTTACAACCACATTATACAGCAAACATATTTCAGAAATATTTGCAGTTGTTGTTTAGTGCATTCCTTGAAACATTTCGGAGATATTTGAAAAATAAAAGCGGTAGCCCGTATTTGGACCTTCTCCTCTACTGTTCAGGCAGAAAAGACAGAGCTTTCTCGTGCGACTTACTACAACTGCTGGGAAATAACAGTAGCAACGATGTGTATGATGTATGACTAAGTATCCAATGCAACATCTCTCCCTTCTTGTTAATAGGCGGACAAGGTTCAGGTGAAAATTACCAAAGAGTCACAATGAAATAATTTCTGTGAAAATTTTACTTTAGGGCCTATTCAATTCAAAGTTCGGAAATAGTGATTGTAGATATTAATAATATTTTACGTAGCCGTTATAACAAAATATTGTCAACTATTCCACACAAATGTTCGTGTCAACTTTCTCTTTTACTCTGATTTTCAGAAGTGACTAATGTGAAAGAGAAGGGAATAGACCTACGTAGGCAATAAATAAAATTTCAAATTTCTATTGGATAACGGATCTGACTTGAAAGGCAAAAAAGCTGACTACAAGTATCCACAAACATCTGATATTTTTGCTTGTCTTACTTCTCGAGATTATACTCTAAAAGCTAGTGCAGTTCTTGTAATCTCTGAGTTAACGTTTGATTACTTCTATATTTTTGTACATATGTGAACAATAATGTTCTGATAAACCCAAAGGTACTTATTTTTTAATCGAACTTCTTCACGAGAAATGTGGCAGAGACGGACACATCGTTTATGTACTAAAGAGAGTATGCTGTGAAATCCACGCATAGGACGACGATATACACACGCAGTACAACATATCTAATTAATATTTGGTAAAAAACTTTGCATAAGTCGATTATTATTTGTCTGATGTATGTTATTTCGAAATTTTCTGTATTATTAAAAAATTGGAAATAGTACAGAAAACAAGCACAATATTTAATAAATAACTGGCCCTTACGCATAAACGCGTATGAACTTAAAAGCATAGTGTCTGCCTATTCTGTCTCAATATATCACCTGACAACCTAAAATATTTGGATTTGTTTTTTTACGCAAACACTATGTACGCCGGAAATTTCGTTCCTAATTGTACGGACTTACGTATGTCTAAATTTACCTGAACGTTCTATACCACATTGACTGAAATAACTGTCAATGAAAGAACTATAGTTAACTGCGATCAACATGGCGACAGACAAACACTTTTAGCCGTATTCAGAAACGTTCCTTGTATTGACTAGCGCTGTATTAACGAGTTAGTAACAACTTAGTAGTATAGTTAGTCACTCATCAGAACAGAGCTAGTCAATACAAACAAAAGTTTCTGAATATTTATGTCTAATCAACACTGGGTGTGTTGATTTACCACAAAAAAGTGGTAGTCACACCCGGACACCGAAAAGTGTTGAATTAACACAAAACTTTTTTACTGTGTAGGCTTATAACAATTTCTAAAATAGTCAAAAGTAGGTTAAACATACCTTGTACGAACTCTTATAAATTCTAAGGTAAGGTCTACCTCAACTGTTCACTCCAAAATGTTAACACTTTTCTACCGACCCACATATGCACGTACATACACTCACACCCACCCACAGAGAGAGAGAGAGAGAGAGAGAAAATAAATAAAGAAACAAAGAGAGAGAGAGATAAATAAATAAAGAAACAAAGAGAGAGAGAGAAAGAAAGAAAGCGAGAGAGAGTGATTTTTTTTTTTAATTACACCTGCAGCAAACTACCTTAGACAATGCTGTCAATAAAACTTTGATAATGAATGCTTGACATGTAACGGAAGTCGGTTAGTGGTTCTGATAAATGTGCAGTAAAAAGCTGAGAACTTGCGCATGACAGTTAAGAAACAAAAAAGTTGCCCAAGTCATTGTATTTGGTTAACAAAACCAACTCTGACAAGTTCATGATAATTGACACAATGTGGACCTAAAGGGCGGGGCATAAAAGGGGAAACATGAAATCTGATTGGCTTACTTCTGAAAAAGGTTTCTCAGGTAAGACAATCCCAGAAACTTATTATAGTCTCGCAGCGTCGACAATAAATCTTTGGTGTCACAGATTAACTACAGAGATTAAAAACGTCTCCACGACAAAAATAAAGCCAAAGTCACAAGAGATAGGATATCAACATTAAACTTCAGAAGAACCACGAAATGAAGAACAAAAAGTACATAAGTTGTATCGCCTGGCACAGGGACATCAAAATCTAAATCCTGACAGTCAACAAATTAAAGGATGAACAACGAAACTAAATATTGTTCTTCTTGTAAGAACAAAAAGGTTACTTCACTGAGCATGGAATAGCGAATTAGTTATGCTGCAGCGGAATGGTATGAAAAACACGCAGAGACTTCGACAAGCAAGGTTCTTGTATACAAGAGTAGGCGTAAGAGATAAAAAGTAAATCTGTTTCCTCGCCACATTTCCATAGAACTATTCCAGAATATACTTTGAAAGGAACTGAACATTTTTCAACTTTTCTGACAGTGAGCTTGAATAGCTCCGAAGGCTAAACCAATCTGAGCTCAGAAGAATGCCGTGTCTCAGGAAGAAAAAAATTCGGGAAAATAAATGAACAACGTGGAGATAATACTATCACGATAGTATTTAGGGAGTGGGTCCGGATCCCTCCAAAATTCTGAGTTTTATGCAGAAGTAGTACAATTTTCGGAGTAACTTTATTTTACATATATATTTTTATATATATTTTTATGACCACCCCCGTTGGTCTAGTCGTTAGCGTGTCTGACTACGGATTGAGGGGTCCCGGGTCCGGCGCTGCCAAGGATTTTTTCTTTTCATTTTAGCTTCTTGACGTATACTTTACAGTCTTTATGGGATCAGTGTAGCAGAAGCTGATATAAATGGGAGAGTGTCAACGAAAGTAAAGAACTATCATGAACGAGAAAGCATGGGGATGAAAATTCGCAGAAGAAATAAATGTCTGTATTTGTTCGCCCCTAATCACTTTTATATTATTACTGAAAAACAACAGAAAATAGTTTGGCATTGATAACTTGACTATTTATATGACTTATAGTCATATTTTTTAAACTACAATATAACATGTTAAATAAAATTTATCAAAATGAAACTAATTGTCATAAGACTTCTAGTATTAAACATCAACAAAGGCATTAAATTAATATTATCGACATTCATGAAAATAAAGCTTATATAGTCTCGAACGAGACGAAAGTGTCCAGAGGCAAGTCTCGGTATCGTCTCGAGGGATAAGTCTCGATGCATAGTGTCTCGGTCTCGGTACCATGCCTAGTTTTTACCATCAGGTATGACACATTCGTTGGAATTGCTCTTCTATATATACTCGTAATTTCAAAAGAATGTCTATTCCACACACAGGGAGAAGAGGGCTGTTGTTATGAATACATTGTGACGTATAGACACACGTCATACACGCTTGCCAAATTTCACTTCATCAGCTGTGTAGATGGTATGTCAATCATTGGTGTACTCTACCACAATGTGAAATGTAAAAGGATACAATAGTTTACTGGCCACTATTATCACTACACAGAAGGCACAGTGAGGACATTGTTCTTTGAGTGACAACATTGTAACCCCCCTCCGCTATTAAGTCCTACTTCCTGTCCCTTCCATTACTAAACCGGAACCACATTTGAAACACCAAGTATGATCTGTACTCTATAGCAGCCTTTTCCGACCTGGGGTCCCCGAACTCCAAGACGATTTGAGGGGAACTGCAAGACAATCTGAGAGAGAGTGTCACACAGTGGTGAAAATACAGCAGTTGGATAAAATTATCGAATGAATAATGACAAGTAAATTAGTCTGATAAATTATGCTCGACGTACTAGAAAAAGCCTATTCTACAACAAGAATCGACTCTGATTCTCCTTGTCACATTGACTTTTTTTTAGTGTATAGTGCTTTCTACTTTTTTTTTAAAAAATCATTTTTGACAGCGCGAACGAGTGTGTTGAGACTGACGTACGTATTTGTACAATGTCTTGAAACAATGCAAATCTGCTTTGACAAAATAAGTGACGAGAAGAGGAAAGTGGGAATGAAAAATTCTTGTTCGACATTATTTCGTTTGTGAATCCACAGAAGCATTAGCCTCACGTGTTATGTATGCCAGGTATAATGAAAAGTGAAAATTCTGGATTATATCAAATCTTATCCTCGTAACTCTAAGTTATTCAGTGTACTATACAATGAAATGGGAAGTGACCATCAGCACCTCTTGCTACATTTCGAAATTCAATGGTCATTTCGCGGAACAGTCTTGACCCGTCTTTTCAAGCTCCGCAATGAAGCGAGGTCATTCTTTAGTTTTGACTCCTAATTTGAATTGAGTTGCTGTCTGGACGATTTCATTGGCAGTCCATCAATTCTAACATATACATGTAGGATATTGTATGATATTTTCAACTTCCTGAACTCCCTGAATATAAGCATTCAAGGCAAAAGTATTACCATATGTATGGTTCAAGACAAATGAAGAGACTATCAAAAAACTATTTGTTTCGTTCCGCTACCTAGACAGAAAAGAAAACGATTGTCTCTTTCCTTAGCGATTTCCTTCAACAACTGAAGATGATTTTCCTTCTGATGATATAAACATGAAACAACGTTTAAAAACCATGGCCTTAAAATTCAGAGAATGTTGCCTGCTAAGCAACGAAAAATCGACTGGGTGAAATACCCTTTCCTACACTGCAAAAACTGTACCTTTGAATAGTGGGTATTTATTTAGAGGCAGTGGCGAACTCAGGGTTGGATTTACAGGGTAGGTTAGAATTAATAAAAAAACGATGGTATGAATCGCTGTGCCTGTCACTGATTCTAAAAAATTGTGGGCACATTATACCGCCTATTTTTCAGAGGCAGCGACGGGCACAGGGATTCATATTTTACCCTCGTTTTTTGCTATTATTCTGTTCCCTCCCAAGAACCGGGAGGCAAAGAACCGCCCCTCTAAACCCAACCCTGGGTTCGCCACTCAAAAATTGTGGGTACGAAATGCCAATTTGGTACCCATTATTCAAAGGTACAGTTTTTGCAGTGTAAAGAGGAAAAATGAGTTACTAAATGACAAAGAGGATCTGTTGTTGGGACTTTAGTCGAATTTGTGAATCAACATTTTCTGCTCTTTCTTATCTGAAGAATAAGTAGCGGAATAGACTTGATGCTGAGGCAGACATTCGCACAAAAGTGTCTTCGTTTGATCCTGACATTTCCATATTAGCGGTTGAGACAACAACCATCACATTGACTGAAGTTGTGCACCTCGGTGAATCATGTTTATTTTCATGTTAACTTACTTACTTAATAAGTTGTAATTTTTCTAGAAAAATCATTTTTCTATATCTGACGGGTAGGCTACTGCAGTATAGTATTGTTTACGTACTAAATTTATTTATATGCAAGATCTCCAAATACAGCTCGAACGCCATTTTAGATAGCAACTCAATAACAACAATAAACATTGGGAAAGGAAAATAGCGGCCCTAGCCTTAAACTATGATACCATTCTGGCTTTTACCTGCTGAAGTTGAGAAAATCAGGGAAACCTCAATCAAGCTGTCTGATCCCGGGACCTCCCGAAGAGCGGGCATCATACCATCCATGGCTCCCCATCCTTCATATATTGTAAAAGGAACATGATTATCCTCCACCAGTCCAAAGAAAAACAAGAAATCATATATAATGCAATGGATTCTTCAGATGTATAGTAGACAGTAAAGGGGGTGACAGGGTAGAAAAAATTGGGAAAGGCTGCTCTATAGCATTACGTTTCAACAAGCTGTGCTCCTGAGATTCATAACGTCAGCTAACAATACTGCCAAAATGCCCATAGAGTTGATTACAGCCACTAACAACCATAATCGCAGGTTTTGCAAGTATACAATTACAATTGAAAGTGCATCATGGTTGCTTACCAATAGGAGAAAGTGTCACAAAGGTACGCTTGATAACTTTTTAAAAATTATATGCAAAGTGTCAGAACTACGTTGATTTTTTCTCACGTATCAATGACGACAGTTGCGATTTCAATAACACTGCAATCTTACAAGTTGTCAATGTCTCATGAGGTACGTCATACCAGAAATAAGAAGGTCATACTAAATAAAAAAAAAGATGAAGTTTTACTACGATGTGCACTTAGTTTTAACTTAGTATGCTAGTTATGTAAATCGTACAAGAACAAGTACAGCTCACCTTGCTCCACCAAATTACAGAAGTTGACAATTTAATGACAGTACATCACTTGAAATGCTTTCTTTCTTCTTACGTCGTCGCGTCGAATAATATATTTAAAGGAAATAAAGTGTTGATCTAAAACGTGTTGAAATTCAGTGAATTACGAAAAATTAGTTTATTTTTAAAAACTTGTGAAGTTTATAATTTGCCAAGACTTGGTTACTTTAAAAAAAAAAAAAACATAAAATCAGAACATCTAATTGTGGACACTACTGACTAGCCTATACTATTTAAGACCTGACTATATTTTGGCGAGTTACGAAATTTATAACTAACATTTATTATTTTCAACATTTTGTGGGACCAAATACTGGTCTTATTTATATCCATCCCTTTAAATTCGCAATGTTACTGCAAGTTTAAAAGTGAAATATGGTACTTCATTTTTATATTATTTCAAACGTCGAACAAAAAATTAAAAGTGCAAGTACCATCTTACCTTAACGCTGTCTAGCACTATTCACGGTTGGATATGACAAAATTATGCGGAATTAAGTTATGAAAAGATTATGACAGACCTCCCTTCGACTTTGATTTCCCTGATACTCCACAATACTGTTAATGTAGTGATGCTGCTGTTTGAAAATACAGCACATTCTGTATGTAAATACTTGACAAACCAAGCTTTGTAATAAATGTATGCTTCTGGCTCGTCGCCCGAATGACAAAGAAGAGGTCGTGCCACTCGAACATGTGACGTGGATGCTTTGCAAAGTGCCTCCCCGCCCCTACTAAGTTGGCCGAAGTTGACACAGGCCAGACACATCAAGAGCCATGACACGTGTCCCCTACTCTTCCCAAGACTTCTCTTCCCTCAACAAGGCAAGAGCTGAAGATGTGAGAAGACCGCACTACACAAATAGATAAACAAAAACGATGGAATATGAAACGGAAAGACGTCGACAGATGGATCCATTAGTGAGAAATTGTTACAACCAGTAATATGTTTGAGGTCTGGGTTTCCTTCGAACTATTTTCCTCAAACTTTACAGTTAAAACGTAGTGGCAATCAGCCAGAGCGGTCCCCTATATCATCATCCCGCTTTTATAAGGAACAGAATTGAAAAAAGGGTCAAATAAATGAGAGAACACCGCATGGTGCGTGACTATTTGACATATTTGTTATTTTCTCACCAAATGAGGACCATTTTCGATCCCGATTTCGTACCTTCACAGCCACATATGGCTTCAGCAACATACACAGAGGGAGGTGGGGGTCCTGAGGGTCCGCCTCCCGGGAATCAGTTGTTTTTGTGAAATTAGTATTATTTTTGGCAAAATTACATGCAGTTTACGTAAAGTTCACACCCTGCATGATGCTGGACTCCTTCCCCCGAAACCAACTTCCCCGTTGCACTTTCTTGTCTTCACCAATATATTATTCTTATATTAATCTTACCAATCCGCCGTAGCTCAGTGTTAGAGGGATGTAGTGGTTCGATCCCAGCAGGCGACCATCCTGACCGAGGTTTCTCCAGAGCTTTTCCTCAGTCACACCAGGCAAATGCCGATATGGCACCTTCAACGTAGGCCCTGGACGATACCATTCCGAATGTTTCCCCCTCCCCTATCGCGACCTGAGCCTTAGATGCCTAAAGGAAATAAAATAAAAAGTTCATATTACTCTTGTTTGCTAAAGTTTGTGAAGGTGAGATCTGACTCCATGAAGTTCGTAAGTATTGGTCAAACTTCCTTTCATCTTGTGATCTTGTCACACCGCATGAAAGTAAAATACGTCGCAGCTGGACTTCTGGCCATCTTAGGGCACTTTCGTCCTTAGTAGATTTTTAAATTCTTTTTGTTTGGAATATAGGTTTGTTAGAGGGGATGAATCGCAAACTGCACCAGCACCACCCGACCCGCACCAAGGAGACCCCCAGGGAATCTCAATACAGATAAAGCTTATATTTAAAGATGATAGGCAGTTGAAATCGTTGACCAAGAGTACGGAGATGTAGCTTTGATTTTGCTATTTGTAAATTTAACAGATTAAAAATGATATTTGGGACAGTATCAGTGAAGTTAACTGGAAACAGACTACATTAGCTGAAGTTTATGGAGTGGATAGGAAAGATAATATATTTTTAGAGTTAAGAAAATAAGAAATATTGAATCATCCTGGGGACTTTCTAAAACTGTAATCAGACCGAAATGCTTCTTGCACACATATTATACACTTGCTGTCACGACTTCCAATTTGTTTGTTAGCTGAAGAAATCAAGGTAGTGGTTGAGATTGTTTCTAGGTATTTCTTTGCAATATTTTTCCGTGGAAAATGTGATGGAGGAATGATGAATTTGTGAAATCAAAGGTTCAGTGCACCTTGGAAACTTTATAAATATAAATATTCTTGAAATATTTATTTGTTTAACCCAATGAAAATTGTGGTTTATTTGTTTTTATTTTATTGTGGAAAGTTTCTTTGCCCACAAAAATATGTCCATCGATCGATCTTAATATTTTTAGGTGGCATTGTAAGTGCCCTTCAGCAGCTAGGTTGAGTGCAGAATGAAGATGCTCCGTTGATTTGTCTGGTAGAACCATAGTTAAAACTGAAGACATCCATTTGACGATATTTGTAGTAAAAGTAGGCATTGTGTTATTATTTCTTAGATTTTTGGAGTATTTGTTGCCACATGTTTGTTAGTTGTACTATCAAAAGCCAGCGTGTTTGTGTCCTCATTTTTATTTTCACCAGATCTGTAGATTTTGTTTCTTTTATTAATATTGGACTTAGGTTGTTTCATCGGGCAAAAAGAGCTTCCTGTTCTGTGCCCATTCTTTTTACAACTAGCACAAACCCTCGGGTAGGGAACTACTTTGCATAAAATACGATGTTTTTCCTCACATTTGTAACGAATTTCTTCATTGGTGCAATTTTTGTTTTCGTGATATCGGAAACATCTATTGCAAGGTGAGGGGCTGGTTATTGAACGTGAAGCCTCCACTTTATATCTGAAAAATCCGACCGTAATTCCGTTGGTGATTAGTTCACTAAAAGGTAGAATCTTTAGTGAATAATCTTATAAGAGGTAATGGACCTTTATCCCTCTAAGTCTGACCAGGTTTGTAGTAGGATTTCTTTCTTTTAAGTGTTTCTTAAGTTCTGTATTTGTAGAAATTGGTATACCCTTAATCACGCACGAAAATATAGTAGTTGTCTTAATTGGGTTTTGTATTTTCATATCTTTGGAAAATGATACCATTTCTGTATTTTCGCGAAAAGGGGATGGAGGTAAGGCTTTCTCAAATTTCTTCATATTGAAACTATCTTTAAAATGTAATTTGATCGCAGTATTATTCTCAGTCGGGAAAGCTATCAATTCAACATTAGGTATTTTTGAGGTAATTTCCTTATGAAATGTGATTGGATTCATGAATTCACGAATAATTATTTAATATTTAATCTCATTGGGATCGTCAATGGATTTCTCTTTAGGGTTTGAATTTTGATTGGCATTTGAAATTTTTGCTATAGTTTCATTCGGATCTGATATTGCCTTCCCAGGTGCACACCACTCCTTCAATAGCACATATACACAACTGAATCTCAAGAGATAAACAATTTAAACAAGCCAGAATAAAATGTACAAGAGCAAAATTGAAAGTTCAACTCTTCAGTTACATCGAACGCTAGACCGGAGAATTACTAAAGGATATGCTACACAATATTAAAAACATTAACAACTGTATATCAAGTTGTTCTGTATTCAAAAATACATCAAGGAAAGCACCATTTAGGCCTTACGAAACATTTCAAAGTGATGTTAACTGGCAGTGTTTTAGAATCGAGAAAACCTACGAGTACGCTGCTTAACATAGAAGCTTCAGATCATATACTGGAATTTTTAGTAATAAAATAATATCCTGATACTGAATAGGTAATCATCCCTACTTAGTATATCGAGACAACGGAAAAAAACTGGAATGACTGATATCCGGATGATGGATAACATTCGGATACTATTCCTTATTCAACCGGATAGATATTTATCATCCGGATTTTATGCGCCAACTGGATATCCGTCATCTGTATATTACGCATTATCATAATATACGGACTATTCGACATTCTAAAACGGATACCGGATAACGAGTTATCCGGAAATACGATATCATTATTTTTGGCTCCCAATAATATTTTTTGGGATGTTAGAATTGTATAATTTGGCCTGTTTTTACAGAAATATTTTAAAATATGTAAAGCAAGGTTGCACAGTTTGCACCAGGTTGGATATGAGTGTAAAAATGTTCGAAATTCGTGAACTTCCTTTAGAGAGATTCCACGCGTCAAGCACTGACATTTAGAATACACTTTTCGATTTTAATTGCCTTATAACATCTCTTATAATTTCAAAAAAGGCGATTTCAGCACACCGTTTGATAAAGGAGACATTGAAGAATACATTCCCGGTGAAAGAACACGTAACCAATAAGAATACTATAGCTATATTATTTAGTGTTGAAGTCATCGTCACGCACTGACATTTCTGCAAACCGCACTTACACTCTTGACACACATTTCCCCCAAACTCTCTAAAAGTATAGAAGTATAGACACTCTCTCTCTAAAAAAAACGAATGTCTTAAGTTTAATTTCAATTTAAAAAAAAATCAAAATATATAAACGTAATGAGCGCATAGGAGAAAAAGCCCAGCTTCACGCACTGACATCTGTGAATTATTAGATGATTTACCTTGTAAGTATTGCTTTATTTTTGTACATTCTGATAGAAATAAAGTAACGGACTCAAACACAGATTCTAGATAAGATATCACTATAAAAGATAATGCGTGCCCAAAATCCTTGTGTTCTAAAAGTTTAAATCCATAACAGTGCGATTCTACGAATAAGTGAAGCCCTGTAGTAAAAACTCAAACATACAGTAAACATTTCCTAGATTAGTGCAATCAGCTCTTGGAAGTTATCCAGGGCTGCAAGTAAGGGTAAGCAAAGGTAACACGTGCCTCCCAGGGATTCCGCCACTATTTTAGTTTGGGGGGGTAAAGTAAAAAGTGGAGGGTGTAAGTACAGCTTTGCACAGTTTCTATTGTTTTTGACTGTAAACATTTTCAAGTTGACGGTACGCTCGAAAATTTGTGGGTGACATCCCACACAGGGGAGTCAGGGATAATCACGCCCCGAAGCACCGGACTGAAGGTGACAAATGAAGATAAGAAAGACAACATTTTTGGCTCCTTCGAAGAGGCGCCAAAATCAAATATTGATCCTCAAAATACAAGCTGCAGCCCTGGGTATACGATGTGTGTTTACTAAAAATACTTTAATAAGTCTTAGTACAAACGCATAGTGAGCATCTCTTGCTGGATTATTTAAAAAGTTAAAAATGCTACGATTTTACTAATTTTAATTATGGGGTATGCAACTAAAAATGTTGGAATGCAAAATTTAAATATATACATAAGTTTTCTTCTTTTATATATTGCCATAAATGAATGACCTATTTCTTTCTAGTCTTGTTTATGGCCTGGCAAGTTTATAATTTAAGCTCAATTGCATGATCAGGTCAGTATGTCAGACTCTTTTATCTACCTACAACCTAATATTTCTTTTATGAAAATAAAACTTCACACATTCCCGTATTAAGCAGTACATTAGATAGTTTTGTTGGGCCTATATTTTCAGAGAGTTTGGCGAAATTTATATCAAAGTGTAAGTGTGGGTTGTAAAAATGTCAGTGCATGGCGGCAACTTTAATATCGTAATGAGATAGAATATGTGTCAACAGGCTAGTGTGACATAAACACACAAAGGTGTTTATGTAAACATAAGTAGCAGACGACAATAAACTCTGGCGGTGAATTAAAGAAACAAGAAGACACACCTCTAGAAGAGAAAGAAGAAACGATTATAAAACAGACCGACAGCAAGAGTCCTGCATCACTAATTTCACAGTGGTCACTTCTTCCTCTCTAATCCTGGGACCTGGTACGGGGTCTAAACCTAGCAACAACCACCAACTACAAGTTGGAAGCTACACTTGATCTAAATTATCTAGTAACCTATAACGTCAAAAGCACAAGTCCGAGATTAAACCATAGTTGTATTTATAATCCGGATTAAGTGATTACTATTGTTATATATATATCGGAAACTTTTTATAATAAACCGGTGTTGGGAAAAACACAGATTATGTCTTATCTATTCACAGTGATTCTTAAATTCGATCCTGCTCTACCTAATCTATATGACCTGCAAAAGATCATAACGATATTATATAATAAATAGTATTTTAATTATACACGTGTTATTTAATCGAGAACGTGATCCCCCAATATTTCTTCCAGCATATATGTATAATTTGTGTGTGTGTGTTTTTTAACTTCTCGGAGATATACAGCAATGAAAGTCGGAAAGTATATTCTGAATGTCACGTGGTATTGCTCGTTAATGTTTCGCACAAAATTTATTGTGGTTACGAAAAACGTTTGAAATATTTTTTGTTCAGCATTTGACTCTAATGCACCACACCACCACCACTTTACTTTTAACCAAATATTCTGCTGTGTACAGTACCTTTCGTAGTACACTGATAGTCGCACACTCACCATAATCTGAGAATGTCACGCACTGACCATATTATGTTAACGATTTACACAAAATCTATTAAGATTAGATAAAAAAAAGTTTCAAATACATTTTGGTTCAGCATTTGATTCTAACGTACCATATAAAAGCAATTTACTTTTCAGCAAGTATTCTTCACTGTATAGTACTTTTTATGTGTGGAGCGTCACGCACTCACAATTAAGTAATCAATGTTTATAATGCTTGCCAGGGTGTAAGGACGATTATTAAGAAACATATCAATAGTTTATTCCATTATAGAAAAGAACGAAGTTTAATTTATTATTTTTTTAAATTTCAAATTCCTACATTTCTAGCTGAATAATTCACTGTTTAAATAAAGTACAATTGTAGCTTCTTCTTTTTTTTTGTGATTCTTTAAATAACCCGGAAATAGAAGCTAATTACGCAATTGTCCTAATAACTTTTTTTATTTCTTTATGTAAACATGCATCGCATACCTTTCAATAGACGATTGCACTAATTGGAATAAATCTACAGTATGTTTCAGTTTATACCATCGGGTATGACATTCGTGAATATTTTGTTATTCTTCTATAATATCTTTTACGGGTTGCAGTAACAATTATTTTATATTACGCTCGAATTGTATAATTACACTATCGTTGCTGAAACAAACTTATATCCACAAACATCTCCAAAGACTTCTCTGAATTTTGTTCTACTTAGTCTCGTTGTACCCGGGCCCATAAAGGGCTACGCAGGCTGGCTGCGATCGGGCGCATCCACAGGTTGCGGATAGTGGAACGTCCTTCAGATATGGAGTACAGCTACGAAATAAGCAGGATTTCCTGGCGAAAAAGTAGTCGCGGACAATTCAGATAATGGAGACAACCCTGACGGAAAAATCCAGGCCCTCCAAGTTGGAGGTTGAGCGTAGGGCCGACAACCCCACCCCGGAAAAGGCAACCTGTTAGGAGACCGGAGAAGAAGCCTCGGAACGGACGGATTGAGCGAAATCGACAACAACATTGGCAACGGAATGATGAAATGGTAATTGGAACATGGAACGTAAGAAGCTGGTTCAAGCTCAGTGCAATGAAAGAGACCATCACAGAACTCAGAAAATACAATACAGACATATGTGGACTACAGGAAATCAGGTGGAAAGGTAATGGCACACTTCAAAAGAAAAATGAAACAATATATTATAGTGGAAATAACACAGGTACAACAGAATTTAGGGCAGGCTTTTATGTAAGTACACACATTCATGACAAAATAATAGACTCTGAACCAGTCAGCGATAGAATCTTCAAACTCAGAGCGAAAGGGAAAACACATAACATAACAATAATCACAGTTCATGCACCTACAGAGAAGAACGATAACAACGTGAAAGAAGAGTTGCACAGCTAAATAGAAAGGGTCTACGATAACTCACCCAAGTATGACATGAAAATCATTATAGGCGACATAAATGCAAAAGTAGGGAAAGAACACTATTACTACCCAACCATAGGAAAATTCAGTGCACATAATGAATCAGACGATAATGAGTACAGGATAATAGATTTCGCCGGCTCTCGAAACATGACAATATCAAGCACGTGGTTCCCACATAAGAGAATCCACACCGTTACCTGGAAATCGCCAGACGGACAGACGGAAAACCAAATCGATCCCGTCGTCGTATATAATAGATACTGCAGTAGCATGCTAGATATCAGAACTAGAAGAGGAGCACTTAGTGACTCCGATCACTATTTAGTAACAACGAAAATCAGAAACAAAATAAGGAAAAAATCGAAAGGAAACCTTGAACCTCTAACAAGATGGTATACTGAAAAACTAAAACAGGATACAACAGCCAGGGAGTACAGGAACAAACTAACGGAACAACTGTTTGGAATCGAGTGGGAAAATAAAGAAATAGATGACATCTGGGAAGAACTGAAAAACAACATAACCGAAGTAACCAAAGATCTACATAAGCAAAAGGAAGGTCGCAAGAAACAGGAATGGTTTGATCACGATTGCCAAGACGCACTGCAAGCGAAAAACGATGCAAGAGCAAAAACACTAACTCATAACAGACGGGAGAAGACGGAAGCATGCAAGGAAGCCAGAAGAGCCACGAAAAAACTGTTTAAACAAAAGAAAAGGGAACTAATAGAGAGCACAGTTAATGACACTGAAAATCTGAAGTACTATGGGCAAACGAAGATCTTCTTTAGAGAAGACACAAATTTCAAACTGGGTTATAAACCATATTCTAATATAATTAGAGACGCACAAGAGAAAGTAGTCAGATGAGGAAGATATTTTAAAATGGTGGGCTAGCTACTATCAAGAAATTTTCGAAAATACAAGAATGCATAAAGAAGCGGATACAAGCACAATAGCAACGGAAGAAGATCAAAACCAAGTTCCGGAACCGAGCATACAGGAAACACGAGAAGTAAAGAGGTTGAAGAATAACACGGCACCAGGCATAGATTCAATCGCAGAAGAATTAATACAGAATGGAGAAGAAATAGTAATTGAAATACTTCATATTTTAATAACCAAGATATAGAAAAGTAGAAAGACCATTCCAACTGTATGGAAAACCGATATAATAAACCCAATCTACAAGGATATCAACTGGACTGCCGAAACTACGGAGCGATTTGCTGAAACTACTGTCTACAGCGTATAAAATACTAACATTTTTGCTGCGCAGAAGACTAAAAACATCTTACGAGAATATAATAGCTGAATACCAGAGTGGGTTCCGGAAGGGCAGATCAACGACTGACCAATTATTTACAATGAAGCAAATCATAGAAAAATGTTGGGAAAACAACATCACAACATACCATCTCTTCGTAGATTTTCGCAACGCGTACGACTGCATCACAAGGAAAGAGCTTTGGAAAGCCCTAGCGGAACTTGGAATCCCAAACAAACTGATACATATATGCCGAATCGCAATTACGGATTCATGTGCCACAGCCAAGATTGCAAGTCGCATATCCCAGAAGTTCTCGCTACAGAAATGAGTTCGACAAGGAGACGGTTTGGAATGTTATTTAACCTAGCATTGGAAACAGCAATAAGAAGAGCCAACTAAAAAGAAGAGGGACAATAGTGAATAATACCTACTAGATTTTGGGATACGCTGATGACATCGACATTATCGGAAGAAAGCTAAAGGTGGTAAAAGAAGCTTTCACTAGTCTAGCAGAAGACGCTAAGAAGTTGGGATTAATGGTTAATAAAGATAAAACAAAAGTAATGGTAATATCCAAAAACCAAGGAATAGGAAGAAGAATTGGTCCAAAAGTCGCCCTAGAACAATATAACTTTGAGGTAGTGAACGAATTCTCCTATTTAGGATCTATCGTAAGTCATAACAGATAGAAATAACCCAACAGCAGAAATTAAAGAGAATACAAATTGCCAACAGCGGCAATTTTAGGCGCCTTTAGTACGGGGCAGAGCTATGGGGAATGAAGGAGGAACGGTGGCTACCCAAATACAAGTAAATTTCTATAAGAAGCTTCTGGGAGTCAGTGTAGGCACGGCTAGTTGGGGCATTTTGAAGGAATGGGGTATATATATATGGAGGAAATTATGTTGAAATGGTAGGGCATAAAGTATTGCGGAAAATTGTGAGCAGAACGGACACACATAAAAAAGTTACTGTATGTATCATCAAATGGAAGAGGGAAATGAAGGGCAGGGGTAATGAAGATAAGAAGAGAGTTATAGAGGATAGGTACGAGTTGAGTATGGGAGGGAGGGAGGATAGATAATGGTGAGATGCAACAGCTGAAAGAGCAACTGGCGGATATAGATAGGCAAGAGATCAATGCAGAATACAATGAGAAGGTGTCCCTGAAATTTCACGGGTAGTTGCATGAAACGTGGGGAAGGGCTAGGTGTATATATATATATATATATATATATATATATATATATATATATATATCGGTTTGTGAGAAGAAAGAAAGGGGTGACTGAGTGAATTCGATTAGGTAGTTAGAATCAAATCAGAAAAAATAATGAAGGTAAACCATTATGTCCACTATGTGGTGAGGAGGGCAGCGAAAGACATCTTCTTTTCTTGTGTAAGGGAAAGGAGGAAACCCGGGAAAAATTTCTGGGAAATTTGACTGAGGGTGAAATATTAGGGGCAATAAAAGGGGAGGAAAGGATGGAAACGAAGACTATAAAAGCAGTGGAGCAGTATACCACTATGGTCAGGGAGGAGCGTTGGAAGGAACTGAGAAGGAAGGGGGGTCCACGATAAATGATGAAATGTAAAGAATTATGTAAAATGTTTGTGTGTATATGTTTGTGTTAGCTTTGTGTTATTGTCTATTCTATTTATTATTATAATCATGTGTCTTGTGTACATAAACCGTATTAGTGTGTATATTCATATATTGATAAAGTTGAAATGTATGCATGTAGGGAGAATGTGAAGATTTGAAAGTTGTACATCAAAATGAGACGTAGAAGAAGGTGCGTACAGCCTTTGGTTCGCACTGGGAAGAATAAATAAATATGAGAATATGAGAACACTACGATCAAGAGATATAACGAAAACAACAAAACTCACAATATACGAAACACTAATAATGCCTATAGTGACGTAAGTCTGTGAATGCTGGATACTCGAAGAACAAGACAAACAACTACTGTGCAATTTTGAAAGAAAAATACTCCGGAAGGTCTTCGGTCCAACAAAAATGGAAAATGGGCAACGCAGAATAAAATACAATTATGAACTGTATAACCTGCACAAAGACGAAGACTTAGTAACATATGTAAAAATAACCCGACTTCGCTGGCTTAGCCACGTAGCTAGAATGGATCAAGAAAGAGTTGCAAAGATAATTTTTGAAAGTCACGTTGAAGGAAAACGCACAAGGTAGACAGAAAAACCGATGGTAGGACGCAGTAAATAAAGGTTTGAAACAGGCAGAGATAAAAAAAAATGGACATCTTCAATGATGGACCGTCTGCACTGGAGGCGACTTCTCAAGGAGGCTAAGGCTCGACTACGAGCTGTCATGCCGTAGGTATGGTAAGGTAGTCTTGTATATTCATCAACAAATTTTCGTAACTCTCCCACACCAAATAGGTACACATTCCCTATGATGATCAAATTCGAATGATACGTTCACCAGAATTCACATCAATGCATAAGGAATATTGTCTTAAAACAGGCTCTTTAGTTTTTCGCAATTATCTGCATTTATGAAGAAACTGTGACATGCTGAGCTTTACGTGTAATCACTTTTTTCTAAAGAACACAAAGCAGAAAAAATCAGCTACGATGGAATTTTTAATTTCTTAATCACGAAGATCAATAGGTAACTTTATCATTACACAGCGCATCTCTTGACACTCACATGAATGTCTGAGTTATCTTCAATGGGGGAAGACCGCCATTAGGGTAAACGCCGCACCACTCATTAGGGTAAAAGCTGGCCAAATATGAAAACTAGCGAACTTACAAAATTGATAAAGCTCTCTGAAGGATGATTCCTATATATGAGGAATCATCAGATTTTAGTTGCAGTAGCACTTGAAAAATCTATTATTTGGAGGCGAAAGAAAAAACTATGGAAGTTAGTTTCAAATTTCAGTTTCGTAATATGGATCAGAATGCCTCCTTTTTTCTGTATGATAAAGAGTACACCGGATACGTGATAAAAACAGTAATCAAGTCGAAAGATGTAGTAGATAATGTAGCTGACCCAAACACTGGTAGTGAGTCACAGACGTTAACAACTAAGTTTTGGAGTATGAGTAGGTGTAGATGCGGTCTTCGGAAAATGTGACAGCACTTCAAATGTCTCGTATAGAAGAGCAGTTTATCATTAGAAGTTCATCATTCTTTAATTACAGTTGGTAATTAAGCTATTATTATTATTATGTAGCAAGAATTGTTAGAACGGATTGCTTTCAATTCCTTTCATGGCAAACTACGAAACGTATGAATTTGTCAGCAATGTCAGAGAAATGCTGACTTGCCAATGATTCATATACACGCTTTTACTAAAGTGATTTTCTTCGTAATGGTCCAAGTAAGTAGCGCATATCTCACAATAAGGGAACATGTGCTCCTTCCTTACACGCGTGCTGATTTTCTTATGTACTTGGGCTGCGAGCTGCAACCGAATCAATAGTCAGTTCCTAGCTTCGCTTTGATTGCTTTAATGTGTTATAATTTTCCCAATTTCCGTCTTCCCCCAAATGACTCTATTCTAAGGAATGACATTCAACTGTATTTCATTTCTGTTATCTATAGTGGGTCACAAAACACCATCGTGAGAAAAGTTCAATCTTATTTAGCTACCTTTCAACTGATGATGATGATTGGTGTTCTGCCCTAACGCAGGTCCATGACACGAAGGTTTTTGGGCAAAGAAAACTTATTGTGGTTTACCCTTGTCTTTCATCAGAATGAATGTCCATAGGAACAGCTACAGTTTTATAGAGGTTTCCGAATCACTACGTTTAATATGTCCCAACTGGGAATCGAAGCTGGGACCCTTTGATTGCAGGGTGAGAAGGGAAACTTTCTATCCACCGGCGATACAACTTCCAATTAAATGTTCCATATAATGCGAATCACGCAAGTATCCATTGTTTTACAACTACAGTATTATTCTCCTCGTTTCTTTTAAGATCCACAGCTGGAATTACAAATTTAATTTCACCAGACAACAGAGAAGAATCAGGTTTTGGAAACAGCTTCTGCCTTTTATGCGATTATGAACTTGTCGTTACTGATTTGTAGAAAAACACATGAAACGGAAACACATGCCTCGGGTCTTTTCATAATAACCTTGATTTGTTGTACGAGCAGGAGAGGCGGAAGCAGACTCAGTGAGACGAGAGACTTGTCACAAGATTACTTTGGAATATTACGTGGAAAGAGTAACCCAACTTTAAGATTAAGATACTGTTCCCACCTTTTTTTTCTTTACATTTTTCGAAGGAACTTCGGATTAATATTTCCGTGTTTCCAAGGAACTTCATCCTGTAGTAAATGCATCAACGTTATCTATGATAGAACATCTATAACGAAAGCGATAATAAAAATTTCGGATGTCACGAATGCTGGAAATACAAGGTAAAAAAAAAAGTTTTTGCCGTTCTAGACAAGTAATAAACAAAGAGCAATACAGTGGGCGGTACGTACCTTGCCCTTGAGGTTTCAAAGTAAGCTCCATCAGCATCCAAAATCTTCTGCTAACGTTCCTGCAGCTGCACAATATCCTGGTGATAAAAGTCGACGGTCTTCGAGGCAAAGAATTTCGTGAGTGCGTTCCGCAGGTCTCTGTCATTGGCGATGGATCTCCCACAGAGGTCGTTGTCGAGGGAATGAAACAGGTGGTAATCTGTTTTCGCAAGGTCCGGTGTCTCCCAGCCAAGTTGCTGAAGGGTCTGCCGGGTCCTCTTTGCCACATGTGGCTTGGCATTGTCGTCGAAGAACACAGCACACATTTGCGATTCAGCAATGCCGGCTGCTCCTGTCGCAATGCACGGTGTACCCTTTGCAATTGCTGTGAGGAGATGTCAGCAGTGATGGTCTGACCAGGTGGAAGGAGATCGTAATGCACCACTTGGCGACAAGTCCACCATACAGAGAGGTGCAGAGGTGGTCTTGAGGTGTGAGGAACAGGGTCACGTGGCGACAACCAATGTCTGGTACGCTTGGGAGTATCATAGAGGACCCACTTTTCGTCAACAGTGAGCAAGCGATCAAATACGGGTGTGTTCAGGTGTCGAGTGAGCTAGGACAAAAAAAAAGTCACTCGTTGTTCCTTGTTGGCTGCCGATAATGTGTGCCGGCCGGGTGGCCGAGCGGTCTGCGGTGGTAGGCCATCGGCTCGAAGGTCCCGGGTTTGAGTCCCGGCAGGAGCATGGGTGTGGATTTTAACACTTAACAGCTAAAGGCGATCGTGACGGGCCGAAGGTCAAAGTTACTAGACTGGCCCATATAAAAATAAAGTTTACCAAAGTTTTTTGCCGACAATGTGTGGGGATACCCACTTGCTTAACCTGTATGACTTCTCTATCCTATGCAGGCGTAGTCTGACTGTTTCAGCAGAAACATGGAACCTTTCTACAAGTTCATCACACGTTAGACCACTGTCCTCTTCGATGGCTGTTTTCAGGGCCTCGTCATCCAACACATGTGGTCGTCCACTGCGAGGTTCATCAGCAAGGCTCACATCTCCCGAACGGAATTTCTGGAACCAATGCCTGGCAAATGCGGCCACTTGATGCGGCAGCTGACAGGCCCACTTTAAAGTAATACAACAAACACACACGAACAAGTTGCTTCGATACCTCAATTTCTTTTTTACACTGGACGAGCTATGACTGCTGTGTGTGAGCACCGTGCCCGTATTACTGAAGGTCGATGGTCAGACTAACTTCCGATTGCTTGGCAGGAACGTGCGTCATTTCGTTTCCTCTCTGTGAGCGCATGATTAATGGGACGTCAAAAACGGCAAAACTTTTCTGGTTACCTTGTATAATTGCGTAGAAAAGAGGAGATCAAAGTAAAAATAATAAAACAAGAAGAAAGCTTTACTAGAATGGGTTCTTTATGTTTCAAAACTACACACAGGAGTACAAAGATGGAAAAAAGTTTTGTCACATGTCTGCAACGGATTTTTTTTATTTCAAAAATAAATATATATTCAAACATTGTATACATTTATTGATTTACAGACATATGCGCAATCACAATACGTACTTCCTGAGGAAAATACTGTTCTGATATATAACCAAACAAGTGCGATATTTGAAAAAAATATAATTTCTCGTGGACAAGAAATTTTAAGTCCCGTCGTTTTATCTCGGAAAGTGATATTTTTTAAACGTAATGGGAACTATCAATCATAATTTATGTTATTCAATGCCACACACGGGAGGGACATTTTCGCTAATTTGGAAAATATTCTTTAAATGCATTCGACAATACGTTTTTCCACAGCTGTACAAGTTGGGTAAATAAATAGTGTCTACCATATAACAAAAAATACGGATTGTAAATACATGAATGTTGGTGAAATTGTTACGATTTATCGTTATCAAATTTCGTGACATTCGTCCATCAAGGCTTCTAATGGTATACGACATAGCAGAAGGAAAATTAATGTAGATTAACATAACTATTATAATATACAAACAATAATGATTCTTTAGAATTAACCTTTTTATTAACATGCTAAGTTTATTTCAGGATCTTCACACAAATTGCATTGAGCTAGATTTCTCACTTCTATCATACAGAAAGAAGTTTTGATAATTACTATTTTTATAAATTATTTTTAAATGTAAGGAATTTTTCCATTCTGACCTTACAGTGTACTGTACATCCATGGATTGCAATGGGAAGAAAATGGGGATGAAGACAAAAAATATCACCTCCGATTAAACATACGTTCACATACTATGAGATTAAAAAAAAAACTAAACTGGGTAGCCTCTAAGGGCCTTGGCCTGTCAGATGGCTGTGTTACGTTCAAGTTATTAGACGGTTACGTGGTCAGCGTAACGCCTCTTTGCAGCAGTGTGTCTAACTTTCATGACCACAGTCCGCTACTTCTTTTGTTCATGTAGCTCCCCAACTGTCATCACGATACTTAGTCAATACCGAAATTTTGAACCCCCACCAAGAATCAAAGACGGGACTTCTCGCACAGAAGTCGAGCGCGCTACCGACTAGGTTTCGCAGGAGGCTACACACCATGAGAGTAATAGAATAGGTACAGGTATTGGACAAAATAATGGAAACGCTTGTAGAAGTCGGAACATTTGGTATTAATACGCTGTTGATCCACGTTTATCACGCAATACAGCTTGAATTCTAGACGGAATGCACCAATACAAATCCTGAATGGTAGTGAGTGGAATTTTTAAAGCCATTCTTTATGCAGCCAACTTCCAGCTCAGGTAGAGACGAAGGAGGTGGAAATCGACGCCGAATCCTGTTTCCAGAACAGCAGCCCACAGACGCTCGATGATATTCAGGGCTAGGGACTGTGCGGGCCAGATAAGATGTTGAACATCAGCGGCATCCTCGTGAAATCACTCTTGAACAGGGTCAGCAGTGTGAATGGGGGCATCACACTGGAATATGGCCTTCCCGTCTGGAAATAAATTTTGCACCACTGGCTGGACCTGGTTACCCAAGTGTTCTCTATACACTGCTGCTGTGATCGAACCGTGTAATGTGACACGGAGGGGCTGCCGAATACCAGGATATAGTGCCCCAGACCATAAACAGAGCCGCCACCATGTTTGAAAAAAGATAAAATGAAGTTTATGGGCGGTAACAGCACTATGGCTTGCGCCCGTCCCGATACGGAGGAAGCCCCTTATCTTTGTCACGTCAAAACAGCTGTTAAAGAAAATAACAAAATAAAAGAAGATGTAAAAGGTCTTCAGAAACAGTTGGCTGGTGAAATTGCTATATAAGGATTAATAAAAAGTAAAGATGTATGAAGTCTTGAGTAAAACAACTTAAAAACAGGAAGGCTGTAAATGGGCCCTCACAAAATAAAACAATAATAAAGCATAGAACTTAACAGCGAAAGGGTATAATCATCTCAAATAGACAGAGATCATTAAAACACTGTAAAACATAGAATGAAGATCAAGAAAAATATCACCGTCTAAGTTTAACCTTATATTTAGGTTTCCCTTTCCTTCCCTCGAGACTGAAATCCGTATCTATCAGATTGTCCTCAATCATGTCTGAGATCAAAGATGAACTTGGATAATCGATTGTATGTGGAGACTCTTCCTCAGCTAACTGAGCAACCAAAACATGTGTCTGATGCTTAATGCTTATCACGAGAGGCGAAGTTCGTGCAAGTTTTAAAACTTTATAGGGACTAAAAATAGAATTAGGTCGTGGAGTTCGACAACTCTGCACAGCAGTTTTTCGTCCCACAACCCGCTTCGGCACATCGCGAGGAGTCACTGAGCCTCTAGGAGGCTTCGGAGGTCTACAGGTACATCCGACTCTGAGTTGACATATTAACTGTCTGGGTACCAACTGAAACAGTTTTAACTGGTAGTCGTGCTGCTACTATTGAAAACGCATCCGATGGAAGGGTGTGTTGAGACTCTCTTACTCGACGTTTTTCATCACCAGCAGATATTTTCTCTAGAACCATAAGCTCCCGAATTCGTTTTTCCTCCATAAAAAGTGGACAGTCACGCGACCAGGCTGTGCTCACCCTTGCAATTAACACACTGTGGTTTCGGTGACGTGCAAGGATCTGCACCATAGCTGCTAGTACCACACATTGCACATACAGCAGTGGTCGCATTACACGACGTGCTGGTGTGTCCATAGTGCTGACATTTAAAACAGCGGAGCGGACTCGGGATAAAGGACGGACAGATAAGCAACAGAAAGCTGCCTTCAAGTCCTTGGGGAGCTGTGGGGTGGCAAACGCCACAATTAGCGAGCTTGTGAGCTGGAGTTCGCCACTCTTTCTAGTTTTTGTGCGTCTAACATTGACGACACCTTGGCTGGAAAATTCATTCTTAATCTCCTATTCAGGGACATCTTGCAAGTCCCAACAAGATATTACGCCCTGACTAAAGTTCAGTTGACGGTTGGGTTCAACTTGAACTTGAAATGGACCTAGTGACCTCAATTTCAGGAGATTAGTTGTTTATCGATAGACGTCTCCACTAAGAGTGTGCCGTTGCGAAGCTTTTCAACATTTTTCAGTTCGCCGGCAACATGAGCTAGTTGCCTCTGTATGATGAAAGAGGATAATCCCTTCAAACCACCTGGATTTTCTGTCTCATTCTTAACTTTAATCACAAGATATCGCGTGAGTAGAAGACGGTCGTACTCGTTAGAAAATTGCGGGTTGCCTGCCTTCCAGGAGCAACCATGACGTGGTTGAATTGACGTGGTAGGTTGCTGACCCCATGACGTGGTGTGGACGTTCGTACAAGACTACGAATGAATTTTGAGTGGGAAAAAGTGATGACATAATCGAAGAGTGACGCAAATTTAAGATGGCGGCCGTAATAATCCACGTACTTCGCTTGAGGTGACGCAGGAGATGTTTGTATAACACTACGTATGAATTTTTGGGAGAAAATGACGTCATACGGCCGGGACTCGAACCCGAGACCTCATAATTGAAGAGTGACGCAAATTTAAGATGCCGGCCGTAATAATCCATGTACTTCGCTTGAGGTGACTTAGGAGATGTTTGTATAACACTACGTATGAATTTTTTGGGGAAAATGACGTCATACGGCCGGGACTCGAACCCGGGACCTTCGAGCTGGTGGCCTATCACCGTAAACTGGCAGTTTAGTAACTTTGGACTTCGGCCCGTCACGATTCGTCTTTAGCTGCTAAGTATTAAAATCCACACCCATGCCCCTGCCGGGACTCGAACCCGGGACCTTCGAGCTGGTGGCCTACCACCGCAGACTGCCAGTCTAGTTACTTTGGACTACGACCCGTCACGATTTGACTTTAGCTGCTAAGTATTAAAATCCACATTAACATTTTACGGTAAAAATATCGAGAAATTGAGTTAATAAAAAAAGTTACCTTTTATTAAATAAATTACGAGATGAATGTTACACCTTTGTTGATTCATATGGAACTAAAATGTTGTTGGTATGATGTTCTAAGTTAAAATATGACACGGGCAATACAAATATGAAACGAGGGACTGTTTACATGACTGCTAGAAAGTGGAATTTTATCTGATTTCTATGAGGAAGTAATTGTCTGATTCCCAAAAATAAGACCTTTGTACTTTCTCTTATGTGAAATAAGGTTCTGATGAAGTAAGTTGTTATTCATGTAAAGATGAAAATCTGGTTAGAGAAAGTTCATGTTCTTTTAGGAAGACATACTTAATATCTGATTGTAAAATTAAGGCTGACTTTTCCTCGTCTGAAATAACTTTTAAAGAAGTTATTATTCATGTAAAGATCGAATCTTTTAAAGCGAAAAGCCATGTAAGTTTTCTCTTCTTAAATAGGGCTAGATATAATCTTGACGTCACAGTAGTACTTTCTCTAGGTGAATGATCGAGTTGGCGCAATTGAACGTTGGAAATAAGCATTGCAAGTTGACTGAATGGAATATTTTTCCTAGTAGGTGAATGCTCCCTACAGGACTTGCTCTGACGTCAAAGGAGCAACTTTTCTATTACAAGATTAAATTAACATGTACTTGTTAACACTTACAGATGTCAGTGACAAATTAGGAAATAGGAATGGGTGGGTATTTTATTTGAGATTGTTAGTGCTTTAAAAGACTGACGTCACTGACAAATGAGGAAATAACGTTGGCTGCCTGTTTCATTTGAATGAGGCGTGAAAGTTTTAAAAGAAGAAAATAATATGCCTTGTGGTGAAATGGTCAGTGTCAGAAAATAACTTTATAGGTCAAGCTTGAATTTCACACTATATAAGCTGAAGCTAAATCATACAATATTCATTCTTAGTTACCATCTGAAAGTGACTATATCATAGTTAAGAAGGCACACTATTCGTGAAGTGAATATTCTTCTAGAACATATATTGGTAAGTCTTTTTGTTTGAATCATTGATTTATGACCGTAATCATCCACGTAGGTGACCTAGG
>JAGDQP010010151.1:0-56731 GCA_022664845.1 Lepisma saccharinum
TCAATTTTGTATAAAACATCAAAGTAACTCTCGTGCTTATTTATCTTTAATTTATGCTTAAATAATGTTCAAATTAAACCTGATACTTGGTTGGATGATTTCCAATATTAAGGGTAGTTTATTCACGTTCCGAATTATGAGATATTAATATTTCATAATATTTTTTAGATGTATAACGGTTATGTATTTGTTTTTGTTTCTTCATAATATTTGAAACTAAAATGCTAAAAGCTGGATGATCTATACCAGATTGTACGGGATTATGAGACGATTTTTGAAACACCAAGATTACGGTAGTGACCTTCCGAATTTTTTGGGTACCAACTTATAAAGTATTTTTTTCTAGATATGTACTGCGATGCGCTTTGTAATAATGCTACGAATCCTATGGCACCGAGAAAAGTCGTATTTTGATTACAGTTAGAAATTAAATACCAAGGATGTTAACGGCAGTACCATTTGACGAACTAAAACACCATCAGTGAGGTTTCTAGCTCGTATACGGGAATACTTGGGAGGAATGGAGATAAATATATTTATGTATTGTATATATATCTAACTGTGAGATGATGTGTTGTTAATTATGAAGTTTAGCAACATTTTAAATTGTTATAACTAACTTTAATATTATCTGCTTATTGTATAATGTGCGCTAAGTAGATCGTGATCTTCCTACATGCAATTCCGCAATAAAGAACTCCGTCATATTTCACGCTTCTTTAAGCATCCTGCCGGAGATATTTACCTACAATAATGTACTTTGAATCAACAAATGCTCGGCGATTGTTTATACACTTCCCACTCCACACACTAATCAATTGTGATCTAGTAGAGGAAAATGGAGACTGCTAAGAGATTGAAACCAGTTTTAGAAGAGGAGATGAACAGATAGGAAGTATAGGTGGTTGGCCCTATATTTTCCTTTTTTCACTTACAATACAGGGGTGCTACAAATAATCGCCCGGCCCTTATGCAACCCACCAGACTTTGTTGAAATGAGAATTGCCTATGAATCCGGTATTTTCTGAACATCAAGAAGAAAAGGAACCATAAGTTCGACGTTAATGTAAAGCAACGATCTCCAACAAAAGATGGCAGTACTAAGTCCGTATATGTCTAATGTATTTTTATTGTTGCTCGAAATTTCAATGTTCCTTCTACAAATTCAAGTCTAGAGAGTTCTAATTTTCAGGGAAGAAAGTTCATAAACAATCCAACACTTCGATCAATGCACATTTTTTTGTTTTCTTTTTCGTTCATTGTTGAAAGAGCGTCATTGTTATAGGTTTTGATATTCACAACAACAATCATATTTCAACAATGAAGGAAAACTAAAATAAAAGATGGGTATTCATTAACCTCTTCAAATAGTTATGAACTTTCTTCCCTGAAAGAACTCTCTAGCCTTGAATTTGTAGGAGCAGCATTAAAATTTCGATCAACGTTAAAAATACATTAGACATATACTGAGGAAATGCTGCCATCTTTTGTTGCTTTACAATAACCTTAAGTAGAAAACACCAAATTTATTGTTATAAGGAAATAGAAAATAACTCTGTTCAAGGTAATATCATTTCTGTGTAAGATTTTGATTATTTTGTGAAAACAGTTCTGAAGAAAGTACAAAATTGATCGAAATTTTATACCCTAGGGAATCTGTATAAGAAACCTGAGACATTAATCGATGACTTATCATCACATAATTCAATATATATCTTTTGCATATCTTCAAGAGGACATTCATTAGCTTCGAAACAAAAAATGAAGAAAAATAGGATAATCTATTTCACTCGGATGCCAATATGTTACTGTTTTGAGTGTAACAGAAAAATGTTGATCGTCTTCTACGTCCATCTGTTCATCCGTCTGCTACACAGGATAGCACCTGGACCAATAAGAATATTGATTTATAGAGCACTTTTAATTATGTAAAGCTACAACCTTTTTTCTAATAGTATATTTGTACAATAAGCGCTCAGTCTGCATGGTACACTAAAGCCTAAACAGAAACTAGTGGAGAGAAACTGACTTCAGATTTGTGGGCAGCGGTTTACAGAGTCATTTGTAGTGTGGTGACGGTACAGACTGTGTCTATCGTATTTTATACTTCTGTTAAATTGGGCATATGCCACTGTGATGCTCACTATTTTATTCTTAGGTTTCACTATAGGGTGTTCAAAAATTCACAAAACCTTATGTAGGAAATTTTCTCGTTCACAGAAAGTGCCGAAAGTGGTCCGCGATATGTGAACGCACTTTGCAACGTTTATCACGAAATTGTATCAGACCAATTCTGTATGTTTGCGTACAAATTGGGAATACTGTGGTTAATTAATATAGGTAGCGTCCCTGATCCACACGTCCCTTTACAAGAAAAAGTCACTGCTTTATGGAAGAATTTAGTAAGAATGCGACTACGTGACATAGCATACTAAACACCAACTTTATGAGAATACAGAGGGATTCTTGCAATTTATGGAAGTTTTTTTCAGTCCATATTCGACAAGAGTAAGGATTAATCTTTAATCTATCCGTCAAGAGATAATCATCTATCATAAGACTCTTCTGTATTCTCAGAAATCTGCTATCTGGTGCGTCAAGTCACGTAGTCTTATCTCTTTTACCTCCTTTTTACAAATCAGTGATTATTTTCTTGTAGGGATGTCTCAGAGATGCTATCTATATTAACCACCCACATAATGTTTACACCCTTATCTTATCAACGCACTGAAACAGCAACAGAATTTCCTTGGACGAGGTAAATGACTTTGTTGTGGCACTCAGGAATTACCTAAAAGTCCAACAATCCTCCCTCCACTAAACCTTGTCTGCAGTGTAACTCCCTACAAGTTATATCTCAGTGACTTCTGCTTCACATTCAATAGACTGCTTTTGTGCGTACTGTGTTGCCATCTATGATGCATTATCTTAAACAATGCAATAGAAATGACAACGACTAAGGGTAGAATTAGGTATATGAAAATTTCAAACATTTAGAAAAGTATAAATAAGAAGTTGTGAGCAATTAAAAAGTATAAATATTAATAATAATAATAATAATGATTTCAGCATACGTGAAATGCAGAAATGATTTTAATTTCCAATATTAACAGGGTGCACACAGAAAAGTATCAACTTCGTACGGAGTGTTCTAAAAATCAGATATATTTTCATGTCGTTATTATCGGGTTATGAGATGCACAAGGAAGTCAACACACCCAAGTAATCACAATGAGATAACATTTGAAATACTGACAGATTGATATGTACCAATGATTTTATTACACGAGCTAACGCAAATATAGATGCAGCTGTTTTTTTTTGTTTTGTTTTTTTGGCAAGACTTCAGTTGGTAAAGTATAGACTTGGCATACGATAGATAGGTCTTTGGTTCGATCCCAGAGGACGAAAATCCTGGCTCAGGATTTCTTCCTCGGTCACACTAGGAAGGTGCTGAGATGACACCTTCAACGTAAGCCCTTGCCAGCTCTTTCCATCATCCTTTCCCGTACTCTATCCCGGACTGAGCCATAGATGACTAAATCCATAAAAATTCACTTTCAAATATTTTTGAAAAATTGTTTATAATGGGACAAATCTTCGTTACCACCCTGAGAGGTCAAAGTGAGAACAACAAACTGATCGCCAACCTATAGGTTTCTTCAGAATATCAACAAATAGATATTTAAAAAAAACAATGTTAGAAATTTAGACTAGAGAAAATGCAAAAATAAACTTTAAAATTGGGATAGATGGATCAAATGACTAGATATTCAAGCGCATACCAGATGTGTAAATATGAAACCGGAATTTTTGCTTAGACGGCGTTAGCTGTCACTGTGGTTACCGTAAAACTGCGTCCTTGGCGCCTTTTTTTTTTTTTTTCTGCTGATAACGATTTGCAACTCACACCCAGACAAGTTTCATGTCATAGTGTGGTGTTTAATAGCGTTGAACATGGCTCAATTCGTACATTCAAACTACGATGTGCGGACAACATTGATTTTTTGTTACCATTTGAAGAAAATCGCTGCAGAATCGCATCGCATGCTTGTCGAAGCTCATGGTAAGTCACAGTGCTATGCGTGGTTTACAAAATTTGAAAGTGGCGATTTTCACGTGGGAAACGAACGTGGAAGACCTCCGAAAAAGTTTGCAGACAGCGAATTGCAAGCTTTGTTGGATGAGGATGACGCTCAAACGTTTTTTTTTTTTTTTTTTTTTTTTTTTTTTTTTTTTTTTTTTTTTTTTATACGTTTAAAAGTCATGGGCAAGATTCAGAAGGTGGGAAAATGGGTTCCATATACATTGACTGAAAGGCAGCAGGAAAACCGAAAAACCATTCGCGAAATTCTGCTCGACAGGTACAAAAGGAAATCATTTCTCCATCGAATTTTGACTGGTGACGAAAAGTGGATGTATTTCGAGAATCCTAAGCGTAAAAGATCATGGGTAACTCAATGAGAACCGGCGACATCGACTGGAAAACCAAATCTCTATGGACGGAAGACAATGCTTTGTGGTTGGTGGGATCAGAAGAGAGTGATCAATTATGAACGGCTGAAATCTGGCGAAACCGTTAATATCCAAATTGCCGACAACAAATGATCAATTTGCATCAAGCTTTGAGTGAAAAACGACCAGAATATGACCAAAGACAACATCAAGTGATTGTGCTTCACGATAATGCACCCTCCCACACAGAAAAACCGGTCAAGGAAACGATTGCGGCGTTTGGCTGGGAAATCTGTCCGCATGCGGCTTACTCACCAGACTTGACGCCTTCCGATTTTCACTTATTTGCATCCATGGGACACGCACTTGCTGACCAGCGCTTCTTATCTTACGAAAATGGCTTGATGACTGGTTTGCAGCACAAGAGGCACAGTTTTTTGGTCTGGCATCCACACATTGCCGGAAAGATGGCAGAAATGTATCGCTAGCGATGGATAATACTTAAATAGTTCTTAGCATTGTCATGCAATCACTGTGTCTTGTCTGTACATAAATTCCGGTTTCATATTTACGCACTTGGTACAGTGAAATGAGACTGAGTTCTTTAATTAAATAGAGAAAACAAAGCAGATGGAAAGTACCTGCCAGCTTTAGATCGTTAGATTTGAAACAGTCTAATTAATTGAGCTCCGTGAATAAAGAATTGATAAGACTATTGTGGCATCATCACATGATAGAACATAGTTTCAATGCTATTTTATGGCTTAGGATTTGGTTTAGAAACCGTCCAAGTACCTAACCTAATTCTGACATGACTTTCACTGTTAATGTTTACAAATTTTAAAAGTAAACCCAAAGCGTAGGTTTACGTTTAGAAAGCAACACAAACAAATTTATACTTGTAAAAGTAACATAAACTTTACAAAAATGAAACTTTCAAAGCTCAGGTGCTCCCTCAAGAATTTGTTTTTCAGAAAAAAGGTTTTGCAGACTTATTCAGAAAGACTAAATTCAACTTTTTCTGCTATTAGAAAACAGTCACTCGCATTTGATATTTTTTTTGTTTCGTCCTAGTGAACATTACATTACATTTTTTATACCAAGAATATCTGAAAACTTAAATTCAACGTAAAACTGTAAGAGGTGGGGAACAACTGCTTTGTTGGTGCGCATGCACATTTGTATGAAAGAATAAAATAATAAAAATAATTCTAAATATTATATGGTAACACAATTTTAATATACTCGATATTTCTATTTCCATCCCTTGAAAATTCCTGTTAATTTTTAGTAGTGTCAAGATGGAAATTCCTACCAGACATAGTCTGTTTTTCTGTGTATATCCTTGTCTTGATGTTATCCTCTTCCTCTCCCTGGTCCTACGCCTGTCTCTCTCACACAGATACACACACACACAGACCTCAACTTCCCTGTCCTGTCCAACAGTCTCGGTGTTTCTGTCCCTCGCAGAATCACCCCTTGTGAGTTTATTCTTTCGTGTGTAAGATTCCCCTAAATATATAAGCACTTCCCATGGGACAGGGAGTGGTTTTCGTGCCGATGCATTAAAAAAGGGCAAGCCAAAGTTATATATATATATATATGTATATATATATATAGAAAGAGAGTAAGAGAGAGAGAAAATATGAAATATGAGTAGTGATAATGACTGATGGCGGGAGGTGTATTTTACCACATTACTGTATTCTATGAGCTGCTTTATTTTTCGTCCACTTTCCCCTATCTATGTCACGCAAGCACCTGTGTCTAGAAAAAGCTGAAAGGGAGACGACAGTCCTGAAAACATAGTAATTACTCATGCGTAAGGCTAATGAAACTTCAGTTTTGAAATGCATGCATATGGGCTATATTTTACATAATTGTACGTGTAAATGCATGTTTCTGCGTCCTTTCTGGTAAGGTTGGTAGCTATTTTTGCTCTACTCTGTTGCATAATTGATTTACTTGTATTTGTTATGCCTGACCGCTAATAAAATACTCGTATGCACATAGATAACTACATACTGTTAAAGAAATAATATTTTTATGTATATATTTCAAAGAGTTTTCTGTATATGTCAAATAGTTACTTGGCGTATACTTAATTAATTCTGACCATTATTTAACATTATTTTGAACACGATTCTTAGACGATTTTACACTAATTCATTCTCTTTTAACTTTAATAGTATTTGCTCAGGCCTGGATAGGGTAGGAGGAGGAATGTGGCAAGGATATTGGGCAGGAATTAGTCATAAAGTACCTTCACGGTTTTAAAGTGATGAGACTGGGCAGAAATTTTGAATAAATTATAGTCAAGATGGTGGGTCACTTGGCTTAAGCTGAGAACCTCGCAAATGTGAACCAACCCTCTACAAACTGAGTTGGATCAAATTGTCATTTTTTATTCGGTGACTGCGTGACGATTCTGTTAGTTTGTTGACAGGTATTTTGACCATAGTTAATGCCATTATTGAGTATATCAAAGCTTATTTTCCTTATCTGCCACTATGTTGAATTAAGACCTATTTTATCTGCTAGGTTCAGTGGCGTATTTAGGTATAGACAATATAGGTTGGGACTTAGAGCGGAACATTTTGAGGGGCGGCAGCGCAAATTTCCAGGCTCTTATTCTCTGTTTTTAGAAATAATTCCAGTTTCTCACAACAATACATTTGATATGTTAAATGTACGTCGTAAAAGCGGTAAAATAAATTTTAACTCATATTGTAAAAACATATCTTCAATTCAGAGCGCATCTGTAATCAACTGGCCTAGAAATAAATACATTCCTACATCTTTCAATGAAAATCCGACGACTACTGTTAGCATTTTTTCGTGTAAGATAGCAACACACAGCTCAATTGAACGATCGTTTTCCGTCCTCAAACGATTGATGTACTGACATAAAACAATTATAAAAGAAGAAGAATTGAACAGATTGGCAGTTCTCTAAATTGAAAGCGATGTTACAAGAGCTCTATAAGACGATGGCATGATAAATACATGTACCGAGCAAACGCCAACACGTAAAATATTCGAGTACATTTGGATGAGTTATAATGTCACTTGTGCATGTATCGTACAATTATATACGATATAAATCGCTTGTGCATGTAAATCAACCAATTCATTAACTACGAGAGGCGGCAATTTCTGCGGGTCTAGAGGCGGGAAATACCAAAATATCCTACTTGCTAGGATAGGTAAAATGTAATGTTTACAAGGGTTAACATATATCTGGTGTAGTAAAAAGTAATCCATTATTTTTGCATGACATTGAAGGCTTGACTTACCATAGTTAGAATGATCCGATTTAGGTCACATATGCGCCGTTTTGTTCGATAACGTGTTGCCATTTGGAAGGTAATATCATGATGCCTCTCTCATAGAAGCCCTTGTCCCTATTGGCAAAAAATTGAGATAGTTCATGTTCACAAGCCTCTCTTGGCGCGAATTTTTCACCAACAAACGTGTTCGCCATGGACAGGAACAGATGGTAATCATTCGGTGCCAGGTCCGGACTATAAGGTGGATGAATAAGAACCTCCCAACCAAGCTCCCGGAGCTTCTGGCGAGTCACTATCGATGTGTGTGGCCTGGCGTTGTCCTGGTGGAACACAATGCCTCTCCTATTGGCCAACGCTGGCCGCTTCTGGGCGATTGCTGCCTTCAGACGGTCCAATTGTTGACAGTATAGTTCCGAGTTAGGGTTTGGCCGTAGGGGAGCAGCTCATAGTAGATAATTCCCTGCCAATCCCACCAAACACACAGCAAAACCTTCCTGGCCGTCAATCTTGGCTTGGGCACCGTTTCCGCCGGCGCACCGCGCTTCGACCACGACCGTTTTCGCGTGACGTTGTCGTAAGTGATCCACATTTCATCACCAGTCACCAACCGCTTCAGAAATGGGTCGCTTTTGTTGCGATTCAGCAGCGATTCGCAGATGGAAATTCGGTCCATGAGGTTTTTTTGCGTTAACTCGTGTGGCACCCATACATCAAGCTTCTTTTTGTATCCAGCCTTATGCAAATGGTTCCACACGGTATTTTGTGCAATGTTTAACTCTTGGGCAATCGAAACAGTGCTTAGATGACGGTCGGACGCGACAATGTCCATGATTTTATCGACATTTTCGACACGTGGCCTTCCAGTGTGTGGTTCATCTTTGACGTCAAAATTACCGGAACGGAATCGACGAAACCAAATTTGCGCGTGATTGGCTGTTACAGTATCAGGACCATAAACACTATTCACATTTGCAGCCGTGTGGCTTGCGTTTTCGCCTTTATCGAAGATAAACTGTAAAATATAGCGTATTTTCTCTTTGCTAGTGTCCATTTTGACTCGCACTCACACAACACTGAGTCAACTCATCACAACTATCTAAACAGTGTTTGTAGTACGCAATCTCATCGTTTGAACGCCATCTCGTTGAACCCGATCGGACTTATACAACGCGAGATACAGACCACTGAATCCATCTGTTGGCAAAATAATGGATTACTTTTTACTACACCAGATATTACCGTAGTATCTTAAATACCACAGAGAGATTAATTAATTCTGTTTTGTCTGAAAGCCGATATTTCTAGCTTTTGGAAACAGTGCTTATCTTAGCTACCTCAAATTGTTTTCCAAGGAACCAATGAAAATATAGCTTTTATTCTGGCAAGGAAATGTTTCATATTTTCAAACCGTTTTTAATAATTTCAAACTAAAGAAATATTATATATTTTCATAGCAATATATTTTAAAGTACAATATCCAGGACGAAAGAGAAATGAAAATACATAGCATCTGGCTAAAAATTAGCACTTTAATTGGCTATGGAATTTCATTATAATTTTTTAAATATATTTATTATTAATTATAAGGGATCACAATTGTAAAAATATGTAAGATGCTATCATGCCTGATACATTTCTTAGTTTCTAAGGTTCCTACAGGAAATTGCAATCATATGACTCTTTAAATGGTAGTAAGTGGTTACTTGTGAAGTTGTAAACACAAAGTAGCTTCCTTCTTGCGGTGGTGACAGCATTTTGTTTGTTTGAAATATATTGACTGCATCAATATTGATTCTTAGAGGGCGCCTTTTGACGAAATATTTTGCTGTCATTACGTTCTGTGCATTGTAGGCAAATATGTTTATTCTGGATACGAGCTGCTGAGTAAGCCAATACCGTTTTCTGCGTCACCTTTTGGACATATTTTCGTCGTTTTAAAAGTTTTTAGTCGTTTTTTTTAATTTTTAGGGCAATTTTTAGTCACGTTTGGAATTCTAAGGCTATTTTTTGTCATTTTAGTCATTTTTAGTTTTTGTTTAAATGTTTTTTGAAACCTGAGTGTGAGAGTCAAATGCTCTATCATTTTCTTCACAGCCCAGCGTCGATCTACAAATTACTTCATCTCTGCGTAAGTAAGTGTTGAACTGCTGCTAAAATGTAGCTTTCATTGATTGGTAGCAGAGCGATGAAATGCCGATTGTCAGTATGGGATGACTGTTTGTGTTTGTGTACGTCCTAGTTCAGCATCAGGTACACCATCAGATTTCACGGTTATGTGAGTGTTTTCTTTGTGGCTTCATTTTACCGTTTTTCGTTATCTTGAAAATTCTGGAACTGAAACTGAGTAAAGCTACTACTTTACAAAATATTGTTAGTGAGTTCGGGGAGGCCGTTTACCCAACAGGTGGAACAATATTGTTTTGAAAGCGTTCTGTAGTTGAAGGTTGCACTGACAAAATATCTACCGTATAACAACATATCGGGAATGCGGTGGAAAGTTCTGGCAAAAGGCTGAATTGTAGGTTAGGTTAGGTTACATCAGGACAGATATACTTAATTATAAAATGCGGAAACTGAAATATTAAAACACTCGTAGGTAGAACGCATTCTAGAAGTCCTGAATTCGATACCAGCGGTCGACCATCCTGACTAAGGTTTCTCCACGTTTTATTTTCAATTATACCAGGTAAATGGCGGGATGTTACTTTCAAGTTAGGACTACTTCCCGCATCCTTTCCCCTACCCTATCCCCACCTGAGCTATGTGTACGTAAAAGTCATAAATATATTTAAAAAGAAGTTGAAGATGAAATTTTGAAACAGGGAATAGGAACTTACAAATTGCAATTTTTAACCATGATAATCCAGAAAGCTTCTTAACAGTGTGAAATCAGAGAACATCGGTGCCATTATAACAATCACCACATCAAGGAAGGAACACAATGTAGCAGACTTAACAACACCGGTTGAATCTGATAAATATTCCTTTACAAAATATCACAAGAAGTGTGGTTCGTCCTATACATAAACGACCAATATTCTAAGAGCATTAAAATGATCAAAATAATACACTGAAAACCCTTATTCCAGTAAACAGCTTAACTACAGTTGTTTAATTTGTGAGATATACAATAATTGTAAGCTTACTTTGTATTATTAAATTATATATAGTTAATTATTAACCATAGGCGAAACCCGGGTTTCTCAACCTGGGGTCGCGAGATGTGTACAAGGGGGTCGCGGTGGGAAAGTGAAAAAAAATAATTTAACTGGTGTTTTGTAGGTTTTAACGAATAAATTTCTTAGAAAATATTTTAGTTTGCTTGTCGTTTTTAATAATTACTACAGATAATGTTGTTTGATGAATAGTTTTGGATAATATAATTAGGATATTTATTATAAATATAGGAAATAAAATGTCATGTTTTGAAATGAAAAGCAAATATTACACAAAATAAAATAATTGTGCGTCGCAAGCTAGAAAGCATGGTGAAAGGGGTCGCCAGCTAGAAGGCATGGTGAAAGAGGGCCGCGGGATGAAAAAGGTTGAGAAACGCTGGACTAAGCAATAACAAGGATTTATTTTTAATGATATTGTCATTAATAATGAAAAATAAATTGTATTTTCAGTTGAATTTTTTTTAATATTTGTTTTGCAGTCTAATTATTCAAATTCATTCAGGCTCTTTCTACATCAAGAAAATATTTTATTATGTATAAATATATTATTATTATTATTATTGGTCTGGTTCGAATTATATGACCGCTTTCACACTTGGTAGGAAACGCACCTGAGCACTACAACACGGGGATAACTGCGGTCACACGTATAACGTGACAAACTCTGTATAGGTCCAGCAAACAATCTGGGGTACTCAGATAGCCAGGAGGCAGTGTGTTGTTGAATAGGGTCGTATGAAAGTGCACCAAGGAGAGAACACAATTGCGAGTGATTTTTCTTGATGAATTCAAACTGAGACATTCTGCCCAGAAAGCAGCACAAATACATTAACAGTGCGTTTGGGACAGGAATGACGAATGGACACAAGCTGTAGTTCCGAAGCTGTAGTTCCTTCTATGCTATAAATGACATTTTTGGCAGCCATGTTGGATGTTTTCCTCTCCGTGGCCTCAGATGCACTACACAGATAACTACAATTATTATTTCGCTAAGAAAACCCAACAATTGATACCAAGTTGAGAGCTTTACGTGTAATTGTTCCCAATTGCATGTTAGAAATAGTATGTTCCAGCGACCATATTGAATTCCTCCCTCCTCCTGGCTCCACGCGTGTTACCCGGATGGCCACAATCACTTTTCTTAACACTTGTTCCCCAACCTATATAATGAGACCATCCGCAATATTGTTCCATCAAAGTGCACACGGGTTACTTCTCTATTTTCTACAGTAAGCACAAAGAGTAATCGCTCTCATTGAGTTCGTTTTCAGTTCATCAAATAATACTGCCAATCCTTCTCAAATGTGCGATAAGTACAAGTTATAACATCCGCGATTATTGACGGTAAAGATCCTGCTGCAATGTAAGCCTAGAGGTTGCGTCTACACCCAATAGCTTCGAATGCAAAGCTGTAGACCAGCTAGCGTTTCGTTTAGATTTGGTATCACAGGGTTTTCATATCCTCGGATCTTGAAAAAAAAACTTTTTTTCAAAGCCAGGGCATTATTTGTAGCATGGGAAAGGAAGGGGGAAATCCCTGGCACCTCGTGCATCTTCCCTGACATCTCACTTCACTGTTTTCCTGTAAGGATGGAAAATCGTTTTTGGAAAATATTTACAGCACAATTTTTGTACACGTCATTGATCCTTTTTTCTAAAAACGACATTGCATTGATCCGAGCCATCAAACATTTACTGACTGTATGAAGCTAGAAAGCGGAGGAAACATTTAATTTTTCGGGGAGATCTTTCATTTCCAGTCTAAACTAATATGGACCAAATTTTCAGTTTTACTCAGTTGTTTACTCTTGTTATCGTTGTGAGGCCAGTTTTCTATTCATATCTTAATTCATGCAAAAATGTAGATCGATTAGAGTCCGGCACGTGCATAAGAATTAAGACATAAAAAAATGACCGCACAGTATAAGAAGCGTAAGAGTCTGAGTTAGAGCTGGAAATTTGGTACATATTGCTTTAAACTGAAAGTGGACGATCGAAGGAAAATGATTCCCCTGACGTTTATCTTTGGATACTAGTCAATCACTCCAGTATCGTTACGTAGATATCACTGGTTAGCGCATATTGCATCTCACAATGTTCGACTAGTTTTTCTCGGACATAGATAAGGTACAACTTATTTTCTCAATACACTGATTGTATCAGTGATGTTCAGTGAACTCTATGAAGCTACTTCACAATGCTGGAGTGTTTGCTGGAGTTACACACCTGAACGCACAGTTAAATTGTATTTTCCAATTCCAGTTTAATCCATATGGACCAAATTGTCAGTTAGAACTCATGTTTTAACGCGTATCAACCTGTGTGACCACTTTCTAATTTATGTATTCATCCTTAAAATATTAGTAGCCAGAACCCCAGGGTAAAAATGCGAGAACTACATTACTTCATCTAACAAGGAACACTCGCCAGGTGACAGAGCCCGATTTTGATGAAAATTCGTATGTAGGCACAGTAACAATGTAAACCAGTCAAAATTATAGGTACTGTGGTAAAAAACAACGACAAGGGGACTCGAGAAAATTGAACGTAGGAAGCAAGTTAATGGAAACTGGACAGGAGGCGGATAGTATGACGAAAGTGACCGCCATTTTGAGAACGACCATCTTGACTATGCTTCAGAATTTTTTAAATAGTAAGTGGGTCATGTGACATATCAATCTGTGCTGCAATGTTGCAAGAAACACAATCCTGAAGTTAGTTTTGGCATAACTCTTATCTTGTACGACAAAATGACACGCGGAATTGACCTGGAGAATGTCTGAGTCGAATGATGAAAAAACATTTTTTTTTATTGAAACAGCTGATGGAAGGAAAACCAGACGCCTACGGAAGAGGATATATGTTGGGAAATATGATCCTTATAGCCACAACATGAAGTAGTAATGTTAGGTGAAAGTGACATTCTCCAGGTCAATTTCACGTGTCATTTCGTTGTACAGGATTTTGAGTTATGCGCAAATTGAATTCGCAATTGGATTTCTTGAAGCATTCCAGCACAAATTCATATATCTTATAATCCACTATAATTGAAAAATTTGAAGCATAGTCAAGATGGCGGTCATTATCGTCATACCATCCAGCATATCTCACTTACTGTCCAGTACCGTATCAATTAATGGCCATTTGCTTTCAAAGTATGTAACAGTTTATAAAAGAAAAGGTGTTTTCCGTACTCTGTATTCGATTTACTTGCCCTCTACGTTCCATCTTTCTCGGGTTCCCGTGTAGTTGTTTGTTGACGACAGCCCCTATAATTTTAGCTATGAAGATTTACTTACCTACGAATTTTCATCAAAATTGTTACTTGAGAAGTGTTTCTTGTAAGAAAGGCCGAAGACTGACTTAAGTTTACAACATTTGTACAAAATAAAGAATACTGATAGGACTGGCAGCAACAAGTGGAGGTAAAGTAGATTTTAGGATTTTAAGCTCCCTGTAGTCCCCTGTAGCACCATAAAATTGCTTTACATATGAGTTAATTCGGTGAATGTATGTCCAGTTCTCGAATAGGTGTCGATATGCTTGATTGTTAATTCTTCTCTACCTATTTCGGTGGAAAATAACAGGTTAAAGCTAAAAAAAAACCGTTTCCAATCACATATTGATGCCAACACGTTCTGATCATATTTTGTTTTATAATTTGTAAACATATTAGAAATTTTCTGACCAACGCAAATGACCAGTTCTACTGCTAGTACAAACCCAATACCCCATCCTTTTGGTATAGGTCACCTCTCCGGGTGATTTAACGTAATAAAACCTTTTTTTGCGTTAAGAGGGATACGAGATTCGTGGCTATACTTCGCTTACGGTTAGGGAAAGATCTACTATTTACATAGTCCGTAATAAACTGCTCTCCCTTCCAAGCAGAAGCATTATTTTCTTTAAGTACACATCGAAAACACTGTTCTTGTGCTTTATTTTTGTTGTTTGTACGAGAGATCCAAGAGGGGAATTGGGGAAGGGACGCGTCTGTCATGTAATTTTGCTACAAGGCGTTTATGAACAGGAGATGGAAAAGCAGTAGAGGACTGGAAATATAGAACCAGAAGGGAGAGGTCTGGTAGGTATATGTTAGTGACATAGTGAACATGAAATGCAGTTACTGAAACTAGAAGTTGGTGATGAAGGGGAGGAGGGGGGAAGGGAAAAGTTAGTGTAACTTAAGAAGTCTCCAGAATTCCGTCGCCTGAATTCTGAGAAACACTCAACATGGCTTTTGTACTTCTCCCCTCGCTGTGCATGTCTCGGAGAAGCTTCTACAATTTCTGGTTTATCTTTCTTTGAATTCTGAGACAGAGCAAGTATCCCTCCGCCTCTTTTCTATGTTCCTGTGCTCTCAATATGCTAGTTGGTGTTTCCTACAAATGTTCGTCCTCTTTTTCGTCAAGTGCGCGTCTCTAGGAGGACTCAAATAAGCGTCTACTGAGTATCCACATCGGATATTTATTTAGTACTGACTAAAATGGTGTATCTTTGGGGCATCAACATTTTCAATTAACCTTTCATCTTTTCAACATAGGAGCAGAGAATATGAACGAACGTAGCTGCTGTGGATGTATAAGTCCTTTACGTCAAATAGCGGAATTACACATTGCTTGGCTCGTAATAAAGCAAGTAGGGAGATCATTTTCCTTTGAGCTTGCCTTAATCATTCTGGAAATTACAATTTGTCTTTAAGGGAAAATTTAGTTCTGTGCATTCATTCCGAAATTTCAATTTCTAATTTTTGTTTACTAGGTGCAAAATACTTTTCTTAATACAGTTAACTATCAGTTCTGTTATGTTTTCTTCCTCTTCATTTTTTCCCTTCAAATGCATCTTTCAATATACCATTTCAGTATAAACAATACCGTAATCATTTTCTTGTTTTCATCTTTATAATCACCTATATATTTTCCCCTTAAGTAGCTTATGTTGCAAAATTATCCTTCCTGTTCGCATTTGAAAAGCTTCCAAACGTCTTATCATATCAGCAAGAATTATCGGGCTGGCAGAGGGCCAACAGTGGCCAAATACGTTTTTTTTTACAATTTTTAATAAACAAATTTTCTTCATAAAACAACCATATTTATTATAAAGAAGATACAAACAGAACATACCATCTATATCACATTACAGAAGATTTTGAATACATTCTTTAATCTGCACTCATTCGCATTGCATTTGCTGTCACTTTTAGGAAAGTTTGATCCCTTACGTTTAAATATATATTTTAAAGTTAAATTTCAGTTTTGCATTGGTTAGAAGATTGTTTGGAACACTGACTTTTTTTTAAATATCCCCATCGGAAGACATCAGGAGTGAAAGCTACACAATAAAAGTGTCAATATGAATCGACTCCCGTGGTACTGTCAATAACATCACGGACATAGGATTGGAAATAGGGAGGCACGAGGATTTGGACCTTGATGTAGACCTTCTTCCTTGATATTTTCCAGAATTTTCTTGAAACTACCTAAGCTTAACGTTAACATTATTACTAGCAGAGCTGTTCCATTTGTTCCATTCTATGACAGTCATTTTTTTTCCACCTGGAAGTGCTCAGAAACTGAATTTCAAGACGTCTCAGATTTCTGAAAGGTAGTACTAACGCTGTGTTAATCTCAACTAAATATCTACTAACAAGGAAACCTCACTTGATGTCAGCAAAATTGAGTAATGGGACTAGACTTATTCGAAAGAACATCCTAAATAAATGACAAATTCCAAATTTGTGACTCCGGAAACCCCAAGAAAATTAGAACCATTCAATGTGAATTATGGGAAATGTATGAAAATATGCAGGAAAATAGGTCATATCTAAAATGAACGAACTCGTAAATAGGTATTCTAAAATCATAAAATCATCAACATACCCACTAAACCTGGCACACTGGAGTTAATTTTAGAGAAAATACCTGCAAAGTGCTCAGGGACAATTCAACCCTTCGACGTCTATTTCTTAAGACCACACCAAACTTGTGTTAATTATGTAACAAACACGTCATTGTATTTAGCTCCAGAACATGAAATTTGGAAACGAGATAATTTCATCAAGCTTCAATCGTTAACACATTTTCAGCTTACTACATCCCTTGTCAAAAATAATATTAAACACGCTTTCTACAAAGCTGGATAGCTTGCCAGAGGAAGTTCATACCCATTTTGACTGTTGCTTTGACATAACAGTTGACAATTGCTGTGAATTAGCATGTGAAGCTCTGTCATTTGTGCGCTGTGCTAATTGTATAAACGTGTATTGTTTCAGTGATTCTGTAGACATGTGTGTTTTCTTCATTTATTTTCATTTGATTTTACAAGGAACGTCATCTTCTTCAAGTATAAATATTATTAATAATATTAATCCTCTTTGTTCAATTAATATTCCATCTCCAATAGATATTTTCCTATATCACTTGTACATTACTAATATTTAAATTACATTTGGGACTTTATAATTTTCTTTGGGTTCCCGGGGTCACAAATTTGCGATTCTTCTTTGTTTATGATCTTCTTTCGAATAAGTCTACACACAAAAGAAAACTGTTTCTCAACCAATGACACTTCATCTTTCTCTGGCCAATAGTTCGAAAGCTTACAACCAAAGTCTGTTACAACCAGACCCAGTATCCCTTGCTCCATGCAAGTACTTTAAATTAACAATTTATCCTCTATTTGTTCATCGGTTAACAGAAAAGTGTTCTCTTCGTGATTCGCTGTTCTTTCTTTAAACAAAAGACTGCTTTCTGTTGAGCGTTCACTATTCGACCTATTTGCCCCTATATGAGAAAAATATATTCGGTGACACTTCCAATACCTCCTTTTGAAGTTAGTTTAATTAACACAGGATTACCAGACGTCCTTTTTTTCAAGGACACGTTCTCCTTTTTTATCTTGTCCCCCCTCCTTTTCTGAATATCTTGAACTGCTCTCCATTCTCTAGTGAACAGGTTAAAAAGTTTGGAATTGGACATTTTTTCGTACTCCTGTGATCCAAATTCTTATGAAATGTTCGTTACCGAGATGTTAAACAAACGGTTCATCATTTGATAACCACATTCCATTTTCATTAAATGTTATTACTTGATGCGAGGATACAACAAACATTTAAAACTTTCCCTGTAAAAATTGAAATTTTGAAAGTAAGAAATTCTTCTGTTCGTCAGTTTATCTTTATTGAATTTTAAATGAAAGATAGCCATAGTTGTCTACCAATATTAGCTTAGGTCTTCCTCCATTAGAAGAAAAATCATCAGTTGTCCTCCAATGTTTACTTACTGTCCCTCACTAGTACAAAATGATCTGGTAACCCTGATAAACATGAACGGTGTAAATTTCCTCCAAGTTGACTAGTTTATCATAGCGTAACCTTATCGAACCTAGCCTTATTTAAAATACTTTAACATAATCGTACAATATCTCATATTTCTAAATCTAACCTTATAAAAATGGGCAAAAATTTAACAATTTCAAAATTATTGTAATAGTTTAAGTGTATGTGAAGGTGATTGAATCTTTGATAACCCTTACAATATTCTCCCATCTACAAGTTTAAACTGCCTCGAAAAATGTATTTTTTTACAGTCTGGCAACCCTGATTGCTGTAGGTCAGAAAAGGTTTACGGCGGAGTAGCTCTTCACAACGTATTATCAGGAATATGTGACGGATCGAATTGGCAAAGGAATTTGTAACGTTTTGCTGTTGTTTTTTTTTGTTTTCTTTAAATTATGTAATTGATTCCATAAAAGTGGAATCGAAGCAATGTATTACAAGGCTTTTGAGGTTTGGTGTGCAGGATATAAATAATGTAGTTAATTGTGATAATGTTAATGAAGCTATTTTTAATATCTTCAACTGTTACAAATATTACGATTTAATTGTGTTTGGTACTCGGAGAATCCAATCGATAATCTGGATTGAAATGCAAAGTATGTACACGTATTCCGAAACTGACAACAAGATGTAGTAGTGAAGTGACAATATTAGTTTCCCCAAATATATCTAGTACGAGTTATGGTCGCTAGAGGGCCAGCAGGATTTTAGGTTGTATCTCATATTCTGCTCTGCCTACAATCATCGTTCTTCATGTTCTTGTTCCGTATGAGAAGTAGAAGAGGCATAAAGAGAGCTCCGGATACGAAAAATACTTTAAAATTATCCAATTGCCTTGAATTTTATACTTTTGGTACAAAATTTCATCGGTATATGTTTCAAATTAAGTCTAATTACTATTAATGAATTTTCCTTTCATTTTGTTTTTCTTACGCTTTTCAACATTTTCATTTTTTTTTACATTTTTAACTTATTGGCAAGGTGTTTTTATCATTCATAAGATGAATGGATTGTCACCAAATCAGGCTACAATCTGTGGAAGTAGTTGCTTTTGAAGAACGTTTAGTATGTCTCTTGCTACATTATTCCAGCTATTATATAACATCTTTCAGGTCCGAAGACAAACATTAAACCCCAAACCATCATTGGTATTGGATGATTTTCCACTTGGCAACTTGAACATTTCCCCAGGTCAACGCCAACCACCCATATTTATTTTTAAGTCTTTAAAAATGGCTTTTCTGTTGCTCAGAACCAACGATTTGATTTTTCACATGCTTATTGGAAGACATCTCGTGTTTTTGCTTACTCTTTCCAACCCTACTTTGCTCATTTGTTTGTTTATTTTCTCTCATCGCAACACAGATTCTACGTACATATTTGTATATAAAATCGCTCTACAAGAAATTAGTCCTTGTGTTTATCTTCCTTACTTATCGTTGCCCACGAAAGGAGATTCATCAAGGTGTCACGCCTCGTTAATGTCTTGCCTAGAAAATGTCTCGTCGTTACGAAAAGACATATAGTGGAACCTCCATAACTGGAATCTGAAGAGGAAAATACAAAATTCAAGTTATCGAATATTTCTACTCAGCGAGGTTCGACTGATTGAGAGAAATAATATGAAACTTCGAGATATAGAAAGCCGGAACTGGCTGAAGCTTCATTTCTATAGTTAGAGTCTTGCATTTCCGCTTCGCAACTATACGAAATACTTAATTGCGTGCAGATCACGGCGTAACAGATATTCTCTGAGGAAACACTGGCATTGACGTGAGCATGTAATGCGTCATTTCATTCTCTTCAGATCGTTCAACTCGTAATCTTCGACTTACAAAGGTTTATCTGAATGAAACTTCGACTTGTAGAGGTATCTATATTGTAACTTCGACTTGTAGAGGTTCTGAAATAAGAAATTTCTAGCTATATAGGTTCAACGCTAGGTCCAGAAACAAAAATTCGAATTATCGAGATTTTCATTTCATAATATTCGACTTGTAAAGGTAAATTAAAACATGTTGGAATAGGGAAGACGAAAGATTAGAAAAAAATTCGAGATATCAAGGAATTCGAGCTATCGAGGTTCGACTTATCAAAATTCCACTGTATTACGACAGTTCTGTCTCGTCTAGTTTTTCACATGCATTTGTCTCGTCTCGTGGGCATCACTATCCTTACTCCAAAAGAGCTTTCACAACTTCTATTTTACGCAGAGAAAGTCTCTCTGGCCTTTCACATTATGTCAAAATTACAAAACTTCACAGAAGAATATTAATATACAACGTTGGCGTAGCATTCGGGAAGTCGTAGGTTCGATTCCAGCGGTCGATCATCGTAAATGAGGTTTGTCCATGGTTTTTCCTCAAATGCTGGGATAGCACCTTAACGTATGGCCTGGCCGATACCTTCCCAAAACCTTTTTCCTCCCGTGAGTGTTAGATACCTAAAGCCCATGAATAAAATTCAAAATCAAGAATATAAATATACAGACAAACACGTTAAAATCAAGTGCAAGTGTTTAACGTTATAAATAACGTATCTTCAAACAACAGCGTGTCACGCTGTTAACTTGGCACAAAGTACAGATTAGCTACATCACCTATATTATAACTCAAACATGATCTGTAGAACGCCCCTACAATGCTGCCATTTGCGGTTCAAGAGTGATACAAGTACTGTAGTTGTAATGTTCACAAATGCAGGATAGAATATTAGTCTACGTACTATCGTAATTAGATGCGAAAAAGAAACTTAATTTTTTGTGAAGTAAGTCTAAGAATTTTAACATATTTGTACTAGTGTTCATTGTATACACATACGATGCAACACAAAACGACAACTTCGTTAGTGGTCATACCTACTGATGTCTATGAAAACAAACCTACTTTCGTATAATTTCCAAGTCAAATAGCATAAAGACTAAGCAAGTTCTAAAAAAATAGTTTCACTAATTAAGCAGTTGATGTAGTAATAAATATATTAAAGGCAATTAATGTTCTTCTTTTTGTAACTTCTCGTACACGAAAGTCTTTTTCTATGTAACTACACTTGTGCTTTTCATACGGATAATTTATTAGACATAAAATTAGAAATACATATTACGTAGAAATACACGTCATCAGGATTAATGATCGTTGGTGCAGCAAAGCTTGAGATAAAGTTTAAAGCCCTAGTGGCCCTCTAGCGACCATAGTTCTTACTACATGTATACGGGCAATCTAATCATTGTACTCAGTGACACCTTTTAATCAGAGGGGGTAGGATGGGGTCACTTTCCTACTTCCTGTTTGGAGTGTGTAGTGTGGTGTGCTGGTGTCTTTACACGAAATTAACCTTACCAAAACACCACCAAAAATTTCTTCTATAATAAATTTTGCCGTTAACAACAACATAAATTTTGTAATTAAGTTTGTTATCTTCTAACAAAGCTTCCATATATTCCTGGGGATAATAGTAATTATATCATTGATTACCTGGTAGTATGGAAACCCCAACTACCCCCTTCTGTCTCCGGGAAAACCTGAAAAAAACTTTCATTCACACCTTAACCTACAGAATATTTTTAATATCCTTTTCTAAATAAAATTCGAGAAAATTTTAATTAATATCCACAACAAATTATTGTAAAAAGGATACATTTTAACATGTAAAAGGATACTCTTTTCCTTTCCTTGATATGCTCTATGTTTAGTAATTTTCTATAAGATATTTCACAAAGTTAATTTCTCCTTTTCCATTTCCAGGCTAAAATTAGTAACTTCCTTCTCTCACCTATTTACACAAATTTCCTTGTATAAGTGATTCACAATAAACTCTCCACTTCCTCATTAACAATTTCCATTAAACTCCAGTTTAATAAACCTCTCGTACTCTTTACAGACCACTGTCAACAATACAACTTAAAATACACAATTCTGTTGTAACTCTTAATCCAATCAAAATTGTTTCCCTTAGCCAATAGGAAACAAATAACCCTGGTAATCCTTCATAAATTTTCAGGGATATCGTAACGTTTACATTTACTTGATATAGAGGGAGTCATCCTACAATTTTACGAAATCCAACCATAGACAGACATAAGCAGTAGCCATTTTCTATCGAAAAATAAAATCTTGTAATATACACTACAAGTGTCCTCTTGTATTTTTTTTTCTTGAACGTAAGATAATGAAGTCGAGAAATTGAATCAGAAAAATGAAGTTTAATGTCTGGAGTGTAGTGAAGTTAACAAAATTTTGTCCCAGAATAATGTAATATTACTTGAACAGGAATAATTAATTAAATGGTAGAAATTTTAACGAGGAATTAGAAAAAAAATGAAATAAACTTGGGGTAAATTTTGAATAACATGAGACACTGGATTATACATTTACTCATAGATGTCACGTGGTAGTAAGTAGCTAATATTACCAATAGTATCCTCTTTTTCATCAGTGATCTATAGTAGTATAGTAGTATCTAGAATAAAATTGAGATTTCTCTTTTTTATTACCTAGAACTTCACTTTTTTGATTCGGAGCTAACCACGTCATGGCATTCAGTGAATGTGTTTAGGAGCTGGTATTAAAAATTGGCGCAAAAATTTCTTAAGATAATGTAGACGGGATATGAAAAAGAAATTAACTCAGCTTTTTTTTATGATAGCTAATTCAAGTTTAATTAATTACTGCGAAATAAATAAACGCACTTTAAAATAACTTCAGCTTCCATGCATTTATTATAATTATTCGGTTAGTTTGCTAGTTGACTTAAAAATTTCGGGATTTCCTGCATATTTGTATTAATTTGTTCGCAGTTTGTATTTTCGGTTGGTATTTAAATAAACATTTGCCGCAAAACACGAATATAGTCAAATGTATTCCTGTACTGGAATTATCGGCTATTAGTAAGAAAATGCCTTGATTAATACAAACATTTTAAAGTAATCTTAGTTCACTAGTGATAGCATATTTGTAACTTTTGAATGTAAAGTTTCGTATATAGAAACTCTTGTAAGAAAAGCTGTTGGAATCGGAATCATTCAGATTGCGATGAGAATATGAACGAAATATGTTGAAAATGTATAATAAATCCCACTGTGATTTCGTTTTGGGCCAAGTCGATATCTGATGTAGATTCTTTTTTTAATTAAATGTGTGTGGTTGCGTAACACAAGCACGAATAAGAATTACATAATTTCATCAAACGTTTTTATTTATTTCTAATTAAAGAGATTGGATATCATTGTCCGATTGGATATCATTACTCACACGGGAAGTCGTTTAATTCATACTAATTTCTACCTACCTCTTTTCCGAAATCCCCTACTTCCTTTGGGGGAATCCCTTGAACGCCTATTACGGAATTTTAAAATATGCAGTTTCAAATAGTACAGGTGTAAAGTCTTTGACGATACTACGCCGCTTCAACTCTATTGTTCATGGTTTTATAAACACGAAGTTCTAAAGTTCATTTCTTCACGCTTTCGGCAGCTTGCCGAAACACATTTGGAAAATTTGTCAAAGGAACAATCAATCGTCTTATTTTGGTTTGACAGGAGAGAGAGAGAGAGAGAGGGTGTATTATGTACCATTATGTAGGCCTAACGTGAAACATTAAAGAGCTCTTTTCAAGGAATTTTCGATTGATTATATTGTATTTAACTTAGACTCCGAATTGCTAAGCGAATTTATGGCCTTCAGATAATTTTGCTTCAGACAGTTTTCAATGAGTTTAATATGCCTTTTCGGCAGATTCTTGATGGGGATAGATCCTCCCACTTCCCAGAATTCCGCATTGTGAGATAGACAAAATAATAGACTGATTTTTTTTCTAAAATTTTACTTATTGAGGAACATTGTGACTCACAAATTGTCGCCTAGATATCAGTAAGGTTCAAGGAATTTAAACCAGAACAATTAAAATGTATATTATATGTTGACAATCATTTTTGTGTGAACAAAATAAGGAACAGGTATAATTATTGTTCTAATGCAGTAAAGCATTTTCAAAAAGAAAATGTCTTTAAAAAAACGTGTGTTCTACAAATCAGAACGTTCGTTCCTGAAATGGAAACAACTAAATACATTAAATATTGTTTCTAATTGAAAAGTTTGAATAGTTGGCGGAATCTAAGACGGATCATTGTTAAAATGTAACTTACAGTACTTTCAAGAGGAAACGAAAACGAGACTCTACACAGAGCTACCGCACCACTCAATCCGCACATGCGCAAGGATTTTAGCTTGGAAATGGAGATAGTGAGTGTCTTCACTGCCAAAAATTTACACGGGAACAATATATATATATATCAACAGGTGCTTGTCCTTACATTAAACGTATAAGCATACGACAGATTATCTTTCCTTTTTTGTGTGTGTGATTCACTGTTCGGCATTTCAGAATGTCTGTGTACTCTAGGAACAATTAAATAAATTTATTACCTTCCTTTAAACTTAACTGTTAAAAATATACGTTAAAAGTAGTGAATTGCATTGTGATTACTTTGTTGGAAGGAAGAAAACGAAGAAAAGTAGTTATTGTTTTCGGGAAAGAACGAGTTTGTACGATTTAGTAGATTGTAAAATAGTACTGCATTTTAAAGTTATTGCTGTAATAAAGAGTGACCAAAAATGTATTGACGAAAACAAGTGTAACTAATACGTTATACAGGCGCGCATTGAAGAATCAAATATATGGTTCAATTCTGGTAATTGCTACCTATAAAGCTGGCAGAAACCCAGCTCTCGTGGTCCAGAAGCTAACGTCGGGTCAACAATGGGAATCCGAACCCCTCACAGCAAGTGACCATCCCGAGTGAGGTCTTCCACGGTTTCCCTAAATTTCACCATGTCGGGATAGTACCTTAAAAAAGGCCCACACTAATATCTTCTACATTCTCTACCTACCTCATCTGGGCCTAAGCCAAAGATGCCAAGAGACTTTAAATAATTCAAAAGCATACATAAATTTAAACAAAAATACTTATTTTCTGTCTCTGTACCTTCCCAGATGTCCAAAACGTAGAACAGAAGGTTCATCTGTTGTTACATCCTCCCTTTCAATGTTTTCGTAAATATTTCAATCCTAAGCTGTTTCGACTTCCTTTACTGATTTCGTAATTGTAAGCTGTTATTTTCAATTTTTTGCATTCTTAAACTAATCATCTTTACTCATATGCAGAGTTTACCTAACGTTTTTAAAAAAAAATAACAGATTTTACAAAATTCAAAAGAACAAAAAATTGATAAATCGTCACAACAGTTCAAGTGATCTGGTGGTAGTGACACTTTAGCTGTGTAGTCCAGTTGCTGTCAATATCGCTGTAGGAAAGTCATGATTGACGAAGTTTCTCTTCAGATGTCATTAGAGTGCACTCAAACATATTTAAAAATATGTGTACACATCTGGCATCCTGGGTATAGTAGGCCTCCATCTTGGAAAATAACCGCTGCTGCCTGCCATGCCTACATATACTGTTAGTCCTTGTGCCAGACACGTTGTTGGTATAAAATGGGCGGACAAATGAAACTTTCAGTACTTGTACACTGGCATGTATAGATCACGAAACTACGTGATGGACATTCCAAAACTATAGCTATCCAAGATGGAGCCGTCCAAAATGGTGGCTATCGTCAATTTTCAATGTTACACATATCGGCATTGCACTACCAGATTTCGATGGTTCCTTTTTTAAATGAAACATAATTTCTTTGACTTCAATTTTAATTATGAGCCATATTTTCATAAATCTAATAGTTTTTTAGTTAAACTTAAAAATGTGAATTTTAACCGATATCATTTTAATTTAATATTTGACTGAGGCAGATTTTAGGTTTAGGTGGATTTTTGTTTTAGAAAAAGGAGGAAAAATAAAATTTTATGCATAATATTTTCTTATTTAAATTCATGTTAGAAAACTACTATTTTTAGATAAATGCTTTTGCAAAGGACACTGCTTTCACTTGAAGAACAGAGCAATGATACGCTAATTAATAATCTGAACTAGAGTAATTACTGCATATTTCTGTTAAAAAACTGCAACGCAGGATGGCAAGTACAACAGTTTCTGGCGCAGATGCTGCAGGGATCCAATTGATGCATAGCTTTCCTTCGCTGTCCTTTCTCCATTCATGTCCTTCAGCCTCTGGTATACTTAAGAATACTTTCCAAGTCTTCGTATCTAAATCCCTATCTGGAAATTTGCGAGTTCAAATATATCCTTGCACGATGGTAGTTAGCAATTATCGACTTCGCCCGCCTCCTAAATAATTTTATCGCAACTCATTGGCACTTGCAATTTTTATTTTCTTGGAATACATGTCACAAGTAAACTTTCCAATTGTTTTGAATAACTCATCTGAAACAGTTCGCTCGATTTCTAGGCTTCTGGATGTTGTGACATATTCTGTGCTTTTCCAGCAAACGTTTGATCTTTCTTCATCCTGCAACTGCATTTATACTGTCCCAGCCTGATCTGAATAGAATGTTATTACAGCTGATCTTAAGAAATTTCTGAGACACTTTGGCCAATATAAAGTACTTTCAGTTAGTTTTTAACACCTTTCACAATGCATTTACTTGTCTTAACCTGTTTGTAGAGTACAACAGAACAACAAACTTTTAATTAGCAGTGATTTCTTAGGTCCAGTTTATCGGATATTAATGAAGTTTTCTTCAAATAAACGTATATATTGGAAGCAGCATCTTTTGAATTTGAATTTAATTTTAAGACCTTTAGACAACTTTGGCTCAGACCGGATGCATGATAAGATGAATTGGTGAAATAAAGAAACTGGGAGGAAACGGGAAATCTCCGAGAAAAGCCGCGGTGTTTGTTCATCGCAAAGTTCATATAGCATTAGCAGAGGTCGAACCGACCACTCCTAGCATCAGAGGTGAGCGCTAAACGATTGACGCACCGCAGCCCAGCAGCATCTCTTTTTAAAGCATATATTTATCTAAAAAAATATCATTTCCTTATACGACCTTAATAAAATAATTCTGAATAAACATTCTTTTGTTATTTTATTAAATAATTAACTCAAAAAACTAAAACTAAATATACTTAAGTAAATATTAAATTAAATAATTTAGGTAAAAATGCACATTTTAAAATTTGACAAAAAATCTATTGGATTTATGAAAATATTGCTCATAATTAAAACTGAAGCCAAAGAAATGATCTTTCATTTTAAAGGGATCCATCAAAATCTTGTAATGCGATGCCGATATGTGTAACATTGAAAACTTGGCGATAGCCACCATTTTGAATAGCTACCGTTTTGTAACGTCTATCAGTCATATTCGTGGTCTTCATAGACAAGTGTTCAAGAGCTGGAAGTTTAATTTGGTACACCCATATTATACCAAAACGTCATGTAGCTCCTATACGCATTAGTACTAAAACAAATGATCGAAATCGGATAACTTAGAGCCGAGATATGTTACATTTTAATAAATAGCGTCCTCCGCCATTTTGAATGGCTGCCATCTTGGATAGCTATAGTTTTGGAATTTCCATCCCATATTTTCGTGATCTATACATGTCAGTGTACAAGTACTGAAAGTTTCATTTGTCCCCCCATTTTATACCAACAACTTGTCTGGTACAAAGACTAACAGTATATGCAGGCATGACAGGCAGGAGTGGCTATTTTCCAAGATGGAGGCCTATGGAATTCATGCCCAGGCTCTTATTTTTGAATATGTTTGAGTGCACTCTAATGATATCTGAAGTGAAACTTCGACAATTATGACTTTCCTACAGGGGTATATGCAGACATGGTAGGCAGTGGGGGTTATTTTCCAAGATGGCGGCCTGCAGAAGTTATGTCCAGGATGCCAGATGTCTACACATATTTTAAAATATGTTTGAGTGCACTCTGATCATATATGAAAAGAAAATTCGACAAGCATGACTTTCCTACAGGGGTATTGCCAGCACCTGCATTCTTGCAGTCAAAATTGCATTTGCATTAGTCCAGTACCTGCACATTTTTCTCATTAGGTTAGATAACATTTTACTTTTAACTACATTTTTTTGTATATAATTTATTCGAAGCAGTGATTCCGCCAGCCCACCCCCTTCCGTGAGGGGTGTAACACCCATAATTCCTCGACAGCACACCCTAACTTTAAAATTTTTACTGTAAAAATTTATAGTAACCGTGAAAAACTCCACTATCATCCTACGAGTTCTCACTTTACACCCCTCCATACCGAAAATTCTGGCGGTTCCCTGATTCGTAATTTAGACATTTGCTATACATTCAATTACAAAAATACTTTAAAAGTTATAAAGATAAGGAAAATGAGTATAATTCAAGATACTTTCGGATAGAAAAAAGTATACAGTATCACCCTAGTGTAATGAGTCCCTTTATTCGTGCTTTATTCCGTGTGTAACATACACTGTCAAAATGCCTTAGTCAATAAGTTGTTATTTGTGTGACAAATCGTTTCCAAAAGGGTTTAGTTTAAAACGATATTTTATTCTTGTTCATCACAGACGTGAATTTAAAACAAAAAGCAAATGTTTAAAATGTGCCATATGCTCTGAAGTGTGAAGTGAGCTCGACTTATTTAAGAATCACCTGTTAAATAAAATCAAATTCTTCCTATATATTAGATAACATATTAACATATTTATATCTAGAAGTGTAAGGAGAGTGGATTGAGCGAGCCGTTTATTAAATATTTATATTTATATTTATTTCTGGCCCTTTGTTAACATTGTTCATGGGAAAATCTAAAAATAAATTTTCTTTTATAATTTAGCCATATCCTAAACTAGCTGATACCACTCTAGTAGTATTGTTATTGTAGGCAATGATGAGAGCGCACACCAAAAACACACGGAAGAAAAGAAAATTATCTGTGTGGAGAGCAGACAACTTTCAAACCAGATTATTGCGCATGCGCTGATTGAGATTTTCAAGTGTGCGGTAGCTCTGTGTAGAGTCTAGTGCAAAGAAACGTCTCATCTTATTATGGTATGTCTTCCCTTGATGTATGTTCTTTTGTTGCGACAATACGCATCTGCTTTTTCACTAGATACAAATATAGATCCCATTAGTCACAGATAAACTTCATTGAATATATATATAATTATTTCCTTTCAACTTTCCAATATCTATGAATTATTTTCCACTTATACAAGAAAAATAATATAGTCGATTCGAAATGAAAACAATATTAATAAATCTTTCTCTAAATAACAACAAAGTTTACAATGATGTCCACGTGCATCTTCTTGTCTCTAAGCAGGAGTAAGGGTGTCAATAAAAACAAGGAAGAGAAAATTACGAGCAAAATTACGAGCGAAAGTTACAATCCCAGCAAAATCTTATTTCTTTTTACCCATTGCACTAGAGGAGAAAGAAGAAAAACAACAGTCTGCATTTTTTTAGGTACGATTGCTGCAAACATTGCGAGATAGGCATGAACTTGTGGATTTAACTATTAAAATGCCAAGCAATGAACGAACTATCCTGGTCATAAACCCTACATCTAAAAATGTATACTTAGCTAAAAATACACCAGTGGCGTATTTAGAGCAAAATTTAGAGGAAATTGTTCTCAATATAAAAGAAGACAAGGAAAAAGAAGAGGACCCGATTGATGAATATAGATATCGATCACGTGACGAAATTGAAGAACGTCTTAGAAACACTGAAAAAAGTTTTGACATCTCATTATTCGATATCAACCCAAAACTTCCAGAAAATATTAAACAAGAAGTCTCAGAATTATTGTATTCTTTTAGGGATACGTTTGCCTATAGTGGTTCAGATTTAGGAAGATTTCGTGGATATGTGCATCGTATCAGGATAGATAAATCAGCAACTTTTCACCGGCGTTCTCCTCCGGTCCCAGTTTCAGTTCGGAAGCAAGTAGATTCTCAAATTCAGGAGCTGATCCGAGCCCACATAATACGTGAAACATCCACGAGTGAATTCTCTTCACCCATGCTGCTTGTTCGTAAGCCAGGTTCTAAGGAATTTCGTATAGTTCTTTCATTAATAGAATGCAATAAATTCACGAAATACCTATCGATACCGTTTCAAAACGTAGACGATGTGATAGCTAGTATAAGGGGTAAATCTCTAATAACAACGATCGACTTGCCTTCCAGTTTCTATCAAATCGAACTCCATCCAAAGAGTTGGAAATACATGTCGTTTGAGGTACCTCATACACGGAAGACCTACCAATTCTGCCGCTGCACAATGGGTGCGGCAACTAGTAGTCAGTCGCTCTCGATAGTAACCAGAATGATGCTAGAAGGTTTACCTAACACAATAACATCATTCGCAGATGATATTATCTTGAGTAATTGCACGGCAAAGGAACAAATAGAACACTTACGTTTGCTGCTCCGTAAGTTGAGATCACATGATTTTCGCGCATCTCCTCGCAAAACACACCTCCTCTACTCAAAATTACAAGTACTTGGATTTACTCTATCTGGAGAGGAAATAGCAATCTCTCCGAAGATAGCAAGAAAAATAAGGGATTTCAAACACCCCAACACGAAACGCCAGCTTAAAGGATTCATTGGAACTTGCAGTTTTGTCCGTTCTCACGTGAAAAACTTTAGCGAAAAGATAGAACCATTCCAAGCACTTCTCATGAAAGGCAATAAATTTAAGTGGACACCTGAACTGAATGTACTTTTTGAACAGCTAAAGATGGATATCTTGAACGCACCTTCTCTTGCGCATTTCGATGAATCTCAAGAAATAAGAGTTTATGCAGATAGCTCTAGTATTCAGGCAGGGGCTATACTGACCTGTTATAATCCAAAAACTAAAGAAGAGAAAGTCGTCTCGTATTGCAGTCGCAGACTATCAAAATCTGAAAGAAAGGCATCAACATGGTTACGCGAACTTTACTCGATTCTATACGCTTGTCGTAAATTTCGATACTATCTGCTGAATTGCCCATTCAAACTTTTTACAGACGCTCGTTCTTTGCTTAATCTACAGACCGCTCCCGATCGCGTTGGGAAGTTTACCAGGTTTCGCCTGTTCCTGTCTGACTATGTATTTGATGTAATACACAAAGAGGGTAATAGGCAACCGGCTGACCTATTCTCCCGTCTTGAATCTCGAGAAATTATAGAGAATGAAGAAAAAGATGTTACTGAGGAAAACCAGGAAAGAAAACTGGAAGGTCAGATAGCGAATAGAGAAAAGACAACGGACGATATTCATGACTCTGAGGAAGTAATAGCTTTTAGATCAAACGCCCTAGATACGAATCTATGCATTCAAAATTTTTCATCATTAGAAACTCTGAAACAAGCACAGAAAACTGACCCTTATTTTTCGGACATAATTAATGCATTAATGGGTATAGAACCAGCTAAGACATCGGTGTTGCGAAGTGCGAAGCTCTACTGTTTAAAAGATGGTGTTCTTTATAGAACCAGGAAACACCCAACACATGGACAAATATTCCTCCTATGTGTTCCACAAAAAATGGCCGATCAATGGTTTGAGAACATACATTGCGATTCTACTTCGGGCCACGTTGGTTTTAACAGACTATATAGAATGACGTTACAAAAGTACTACATGCCTAACTTAAAAGCGTTTTTAGGATATAAAATTCGCATCTGTGAAAGTTGTCAACGACTTAAGAACCAGCCAAGAAAAAAACAGGCCGAACTTTTGGAACATCCTATACATAAAATATCGGAACACATAATATTTGATACCTTTGGACCTATCCCGTACAAAGGGACAAGGAGGTATATCCATTTAGGAATTGAGGCCGCAACACGATATTTACGGGCGCAAATCGTTGAAACTGTTTCAGCCCAAACAGTCATCGAATTTTTAGAAGACCAGGTTATAATGTTTTTTGGGGCTCCCAAAACTGTTACTTTGGACTCTCATCCAGTACATAAAAGCGAAGCCGTAAGAAAGTTGGCAGAGAAATACAACTTCGAGTTAAAGTATAGTCCATCGTACTCTCACAGTAGAAGCGGCTTGACCGAAATTTCAGGACGTAATCTACAAAATGTCTTAAAATTCTATACGCAAGAGGATATAGACTCTTGGCCTCAACATTTACCCAAAGCTATTTTTGCTTGCAACGCGGCAATCCAGACTAATTTAAAATAATCGGCTCATTTCTTACTTATGGGATATATACCAAGAACAGTGGCGGATTGTAACCTAGGGGTAGCGCCACACACACACAAGTACCTCGAGAGAGATTACCTGAAATACTTAAGAAAGCCGCCGATGAAGTACACAAACATTTTCTTCACCAAAAGAAATTTTACGATAAGAGGCACACACAAACTGAATTTGCTATAGGAAGTAAAGTTTTGGTTAACTCCCCGAAACGTATAAAGGGAAAGTTCCAGTCGTGGACTGATGAGAATATTGGACCAGCCACGGTACTAGAAAAAATACATGCAAACCTATACAAATTACAAATGCCTCCCCAGTGTCGACCGACAGAGCAGTTTATTGCTATCGACAGAATGAAACCATATTACGACAAAAAGGAACAATAAAAGTTCTAAAAAAAAGGGACTATGAAATAGTCACAAGGAGAGAGAAAAAGAAAGAACATAATTTCACAAGAGTAGCTGCTTAACCGACGGAAGCAGTAACTCATACATTACGCACTAGAATTCAGCATGTCTCGTGAGAGCATCAGCGCCAGATGGTGGCACATTCCAGTACTTCAAGTAGCATAGTTATAGATTATCATATACACACGAACATAAATGCATGTAAGACATGGATGAAAAAAAAAACCGCAAAGAAAGACAGAAATGGCTTTTACTTACCAATTACTGTACAGTAAACGAAATAAACCGCTTTCCGTTCTCTCCCCGTGTTTTGAAATATCGGATTTCAACTTCGTCTTTATTACTGAGAACTTCTAAATACGTGTCAGCAATAACCGAAAGCTGTTTAAAAACAAGAGTATCTTCAACAACACTATTTAAAATATACCGGAAACCTTTGATTATCTTCCGCCTGCTTTGCGAATCAACACATCGATCAATCAGAAAAGTATTGATTCTCCGGAGATAATCGCTAGTCAAGGTAATCTGCATGATGATACACAGTACAATAAATGAATGTTTCTTTTGTTAACAGAATATTAAATTTTAACTCAGCATTTTTTCTCTTTTCAACAGAACGGCCAATACACTCCAAAAGCATTGACCAACAATGACGTATTCAGCACTTTTGTTTTGCTTAGTACTACTTCTTCATAACGGAACAACGGAAATTGTTTTCAAGCAGTTTGGAATATCCATAGGAAAAATTGAAGCGCTGATCAACTATGAAGATACGGAATTTATTCCATAGAGATTACATGTTGATTTTACTTCAGTACATCTGACGAATACTACATGCACGGGTTATGAACAGTTGATTGAAATTTTACACAAGAGAGAACGGCAATTTGTGACTAAAATCGCACAAATAATACCATGTGATTTCAAGACAGGGTGTGTCAAAAGGCAAAAGAGAATGATTTTTTCTTTATTAGCATCAATCACTAGCTTAGCCATGGGAGGATTCTCTCTTTATGAAACGCATAAGTTAAAACAAGCGGTAAATCAACTTCAGCAACAAAATCAATACCTTAACGAACAAATCCAGAAGATTAAATAGAGCAACTATCAATTAACACACATTGTATCTAATATAACAATAGCAGTTGAAAAAGTAATATCCCAAATGCATAATGAGATACTCCAGTTATTATGCACCCAGGCTAGTAATGAGCGATTTTTGATAACATTACTAAATTTCCAAATTTTGGAACAACATTTTGATAACGTAATACAGAGTTTACTACAAAATTCGGTAAATGACATTTTAATCAAACCATCGTTAGCCAAAGAAATAATAGCAAATAACCCAATACTTAGAGATTCATTGGTATACGAAGATTTGGGAATCTTCTATCAGAGTTCAAAAAGCTTCCTCTTGTCATTTGATCCCAATCTTGCAAACTTGGATATTATAATTCAAACTCCGGTCATAAAGAAATCAAATTATAATATACTGTATAAAATTTTCAACAACGGTTTTTTGTCAGAGACAACGCATCCTCGTATGGTCGTTCCAGAATTCGCAATAAAAACGGATTCAACAATTTTTGAAATCGACCCTTCTATGTGCCGACGGCATCAGATGTTTACATTATGTAAAATGCAGGAACTGGCTAAAACTCAAAAGACCGATTGTTTGTATGATTTGATATTTCAAAATATATCTCAAAATTGTCAAATTAAACCTGCCTTATCAACAAAAGAGGAATTCTATACGTACACAACCACCGGCCTCCACGTTGCGAGTAGAAAGCAAATTAAAATTATAAGCCAGCATAATCAAATATCTGTCAAGAAGGAGCAGGATTCATTTCATACGTATTACTTCAAATTTCAGGACTTTGATCGAGTCATTACAGACAGCCTGGACTTACCAACAAGACGTACTACAGATATGGAAGTTGAGTATATTACTTTTAATGAGACGTTATCTCTCAATTTTACTTTGAATTTACAGACTTTACAGAAGTCTATTACTTCTTTACATACATTAATGGCTAATGAGAAAAATGATTTACCGAACAAATTTTCAGAATATCACCTACACGCTATCCTGCCATGGTCGACTATCGCTCTAGTCATTTTATTGTTAATTTTATTTTTAATTATTGCTATTATATTGTACTGCACATATTATCGCTTACGAAAATCGCCAAATTAATACAAAACGCCTAAATTATCTATTACAGAAATAATGCCCATTCTGGAAATTCTAGTTGTCCTTAGCATACTGGCCTTAGTAATAGCAGTTATTATTGTTTATTCGTGGTTTAAAATTCAAAGGACTTTAAGGACCAATCATGCAAAACCCACGGACAGTCTACCACTTGACATGATTTCAGACATTTATAGTGCTACCACTCATAACAGTGCAAACAATGAACACAAGTTCTCACCACAAATTATGGAACTAAATAGTGCAAGTTTACCGACTTCAATCAGTGATCTTGTCTATAAGTATTGAACAATTGGATACCCCTTACTACCCTGAGGATAATGACGTCCTAAAGACCGAATCTGCTTGGATTAGTAAGAACCTGATATCCAAACATCAAAACTACGCAGTGAAATGATATAACCGACAGATGTATAGTTTTTTTATATAGTGTTATAAGTGAATAGTGTAAATTATGGGGATGGAACGTTCTACGACAGACGAATTAGAAATATAGTTCCCCAGATAACTGTGTCCCTATATTTAACGGGGGAGGGGGAATGTAACGTTCCAAGTGCCGCGCCACGTGCTCAGCACGTGTCGCTCATAATCAAAATATAAACAAGATAGAAGTGTGTACTACGTGTGTGATACGAGTGTTACAACACAAACAATCAAGAGGAAACGTAAATAGCGCAGACGACAAATGGAGTTTCATCAAGAAGCCACCGATGGAGTTACCGACGATACGAAGGAGGAGTCAGCAGAGACAGCAGACTCAGCAAATTTAGGTGTATAAAAGACCGACACACCAATATAAATCATCACTTCCCTGGGTGATCACTCCTCTCCCCTTTCCTAGTATTCAGTTGCCTTGGACTGGTACTATCCTTAAGACCTGCACATTCAGTTGCTGTCGGACTGGTGTGCTTCCTAAAACCGCTCTCTCAGTTGCTGTTGGACTGGAGAGTTTCCTATCCTACTCACTCTGTTGCTGTTGGATAGGTGGGCTGCCTAATTGAACCTGTGTTCAGTTGCTGCGGACTGACACAAAATCCGGTACTCAGTTGCTGTCGGACTGGTACCTTCCTTCCTGCACTCAGTTGCTACGGACTGGTGCTATACCAAATCCTTCTCTCTTCTGCGAGGCCTACACCCAAGAAGAAGAAGCCAGAAAAGTTATATTATAACTTTTCATTTTGTATAATTACTTTGGTACGGGAGACTCTTTTTGTTAATCTAAAGAACTTATATTATTTTATAATAAAACTGGTGATGGGCAAAACTCATACCCCGTGTATCTTTGTCTCTACCTATATTTCCACAAACAACAGGGTGTTCCTAAAGGAACATTACGATACACCCAAATCACACTAAATAATAGGGTCAGACTTTAAAAGAAACATGACACAAAAAGTATGCCTATTCCAACTAGCAAACAAAATTTGTACGTAAAACTATACATTTCTTCATGCCATGTGAACATAGCCTGGTATCAATTAGACTCGCTGGACGCGCAATCTAGACCAGATGTAGACAACATTGAAAATAGACACGGCTCATACAAGTAGATAGATCAAAATTAAACAAACAGAATTTAGAACATCACCTCCAAATTAATTTAGAATTTCTAGTCATTAATATATTCAAAGGTACATCTTTACAAGAGATTAGTTAGAGATACAAGTATTTAAAATTTCTCTCTTCCAGGTGAATATAAACGGAACCCATTTTTATGGCCTGATAAAGTGGGTCGCTCCGATTTTTAGTGAGGTTCGTATCGAGCAGAATGGTGTGGAAGTAACATTGGGTCTAAATCACGGGCCTGGTTCAGAAGAGAGCCTACTATTAACGCAGGATAGGAAATATTCTTGATTTTGAATTCGAGGGAGAATATTATCCACGGATGACCAGCATGCAATGACACTCGCTACGGTGTTATCTAGTCTTCGGTTTCTCAATTAAAAAATTTCTATAATCTTCCACACAAGGTTGAGCGAGAGTAAGGTTGAATACTATCGCGTTAGTTACTTGAGGGTGATGTCCTGCCGGTAACGGGACCTAAATCTGGCCACTGGGTCGGACCGGGTCCCAAGCATAGACTCCATCCTAACTTGACATACTGCGCTATAAGCACAATCATTCTTGTGTTGATTACTTAGGTTGCAAAGACTGAGTTTAGACTTAGGTTTAAACATTTATTTGAAATGCATCAGTTTAGTCTGAAAGCATTACGTCTACATCCTTGCAATCGGGCTTTAAGATTAATTTATAAGCATTAAGTTTGAATTTATTATATGGCCTTTAGGCAACTTTGGCTCAGACCAGTTGAATGATGATAGGAAAATTGATGGAATGAAGAATAAAAAAGTATAAGAACAACGGTACAATCCCGAGAGAATCTACGCGCACAGTATTTGTCCACAACAAAACCCACATGACACGAGCCAAGATCGAACCGGGTACCCCGAGCAACCACGGCCACTTAAAAGCAGTGAGATAGATTCAGTGGTGTGTTTCATCCCTTGCGGCACCAGAACACAATTTGTCAAAGCCTGGAAACTCGGATATCTGAGGCATAGACATATCATCGTAGTCTTTCCTAATTCGTACGTAATTTGGGGATATTTTTTCGACTTCCAAAACCATAAGTCTTATTTTGTTTGTTTTTTTAATTCTTCATTTTGGAGAAGGGTGAGAGGGAAAGCAGAATCATAGAAAGAGAGAAGAAATGGCTAAGTTACACATAGATTGCGAGAGAAGTGCTTCTGAAATCAGTCATATAATATTTACTAATTGGAGCCACAAAAGGAAAACAAATAATCGACGGCACCTTCATGTCTCTTCAAAGCCCCCCCCCCCCATAACCAACCGTGACTACAATTTGCCCTGTGATGCGGTTATCAGTCACTACTCAATAAATATTGGGTTGTTAAACAGGAAAGAATAAAAATCATGTTCTCTCTCTCCGCTATTAAGCATGCAGGAATGCAAAAAATTCGAAATTCTCCTTTTCCGGATAAATTTGCTTTTGAGAAATAAAGCACGTATTTTAGAAAAAATAAAGGACGTTAAAAAATGTCCCTATCAACTAACTTTGGTCAAGAAAACAATACCAACCAAATACACAAATGCTTCAATAAAATATGTTTTTCGAGTTTAAGATACATTGAATTAAATTGGCTTTATTTATGGCCGTTTGTCATTTTCGGCTCAGGCCGGAATGAGGTAGGCAGAGAATGGGGAAGGTATTGGCCAGAGTCTTTAATAATGTTCCATCCCAGCATCGGAGTTTCAGATGCATCATAATAATGAATTGAGTTTTATTTATGACCTTTAGGCATCTAAAACTCATATCGGGATAAGGGAGCGAAAAGGATATGGAAAGGTGTCGGCCAGGGTCTACGTTGAAGGTGCCATCCCAGTATTTGTCTGGTGTGACTGAGGGAAAACCTTGGAGAAACCTCAATCAGGATAGTCTACCGCTGGAAACAAACCCAAAACCTCCCGAATGCTACGCAAACGCTATACCACTGAGCTACGGCAGCTCGGTATCATAATAACGAAGTCCGAATATTGGGTCTTTGAATCTTTTACCGAAATCGCACGAATCCATTGGGCCGGATATCCGAAACCCCGAAGATCCAGATTTCGGATCGGAGTATCGGAACCTGTTTTTAGGTATCCGGATCCTAGTGTCGGATATCCGGATATCCACCCATAAAATTCATTTTACTTTTTCTTTTTAGTCACATTTGATTTGTTATTCCCTGTTGCTATCTATTATCCATTTTTGATATTTCTATATTGTTCGGTGCCATTCAGTACTTCCAGACACGCATCTAAAAATTAATTTCGGAGGGAGTCAATGGAGATGGAGGGGTCCCATTCCAAAGTCATCCGGGTGTAAAAAGTACCCTAAATATAGCTAATTACGCCTAAATGTATACTATTTTTTGCATTTTAAAACGAATTTAAGGGTGGGGGTCTAGACCCATCCCTAAATCCATACGTCCCCATCCCTAAATCCCGTCGTATATAGCTCAATATCATTGTCACTTTGTATATTAATAAAGCTCGGCATTTCAATATTATTCGGTATATCAATATCATTCGGTATTTTACGGTATATCGATAATTGTCGGTATCCAAAACGAGCCGAAATTCGGAAGGCGCAATTTGTAGGTTTATTGATTCAATTCCAATAATAATTGAAATATCGAACTCAGACTCAAACTTAACATTTAAAAACTCATTCTGCTTTAATCATACAGATAACTCCACTCCGATATCAATCAATAAAGTAAATTTACCCCAAGACCCGCAGGGCTCCCAGGATGGACTTCTGGCCGGCTTAGGCCACTTTCGTCCTGAGAATAATATAAATGAGAGATATGAACAGTTGTGAAATTTGAACCAGGCTAGGGATAAAGTTTTTTTGTGCTAATCCTATCTAATTATTGTTTGTAATTGTCTGTTTGTCATTGGCGTACATGTCAAGTTTAATTAAAAGAGTGAATTGGTATGGAGGTAAGGTTTGGGGAGAAGGTTGATCGATGAAAATTTTTGCTGTGTATTCCAACCGCAGCACCAGTAGAGAGTCACTCAAGTCCATTTTTTTTTTCAAAGGGCTCATGAGCCACAAATACATATCCATCCATTGACGTGATAATTGTCAATGTGACATTGGAAAATTTCCTCTGATGCATGTTTACTTGCAGTACACATTTTTTGTTGGAGATCATTATTTAGAGTCAACGTTAGTACTGATGTCATTCATTTTAATATTGTAGAAGAGAGTTGATGAAGAATAGTATGCGTGTTATATTCTTGTGTGTGTGAATGGTCTGACTGTACATCCTTAGAATTAGGTTGATTATCTTTAGATAATTTTGCTTGAGCAGAAATAGTCTCTGGTTGTGCAAATATTTTATTAGGAGAAGCCATGTTTCTTCTAAATGGGCGCATTGGACAATTGCTGATGTCCTTGCTTCCTTCACGTAGCACAGTTATTAATATTTGGAGTGATCTTACAGTTATGACCGACATGGGATTCTCCGTATTTGTAGCAGTTAGGTTTGTTAGTACATTTTCCCCGAACGCAGATCTTACATGTACTGTATGCAGATCTTACATGGGTATGGTCTTCCAGTGGTCCTGGATTCTTCAATTTTATAGCTAGTGTGTCCTATGGAGAGGCCATTCGTTATTAGGAAACTGACTAATTCCGTGTCTTTTGTGAACAGCCTGACTTAAGACAGTGGGCCTTTATCATTTTTAATACGTACTGCAATTGTTATGGGAATCTTAGCTTTCAATAAGTAATTTAGAAATACCACACGAGGATTGATCAAGAAGAAATCTCTGGTAATGATCAAAAAGATTATACATTACACATCGTAAGTAGGCATCTCTTGGTTTGAAGGATTTTGAGTTTGAGGTTAATCAGTTAGTTAAATCATAAGAATCACAAAGGTAGCTAGCATGTAGTTCAAACTTTCTTTTGACATTTTGGCTTCTTTTGAATAGCTTCATAAAATAACGGAGATCGAGTTTTATGTATATTAATGCGTGACATCTAGTGACAATTAGAATTTACGCTGCAATGAATCTGTAATTAATATATCATAAAATAAAATGTTATGTTTGACTAAATATTATTCGATTTCATACTGGTATATCTGGAGTTGATAAATATACGCCGAAAATTTGAAATTATTACTAAATATCATGTAAAGAAAAACAGGAAATTTAAGTGTTGTATTATACAGTTATTTTATTGGAATTTATTGCAAAGATTTTCATTAGCTGAGGTTTCGTAGCACAATAAAATTCCAAACTCTTGTAAAGTATCATTCAGCTGTGCTGGGTGTATATTCTTACTTATTCGACAGAGATTGTGCAAACAGTATCAATTACAAAAGTGGATACAAAATCATAGGTTAAACTCTACAACAAATTATTTTAAACACTATCTCCATTCATATCTCCCAAAGTTGGAAACACTGCATGAGATAACGAGTAGAGATTAGACATAACTGCATCTCATGACTGGAAAATCTCATTTAATTGGTGGTCAGAGTTAAAGGATATCGTAAGGCAAATTGATTGCCCATTTTGGACAATTTCTTGACGACTCTGCGATATGGGTGCTTTGACAGACACATGTATGGTAATAACAGTTTCTTTAACCATAGAAGTCTGCCTTTACATTTCATTCAAAGGTCATTATATCTGTTATAAGTAATGTCTTATTACGTGTCAGGCGCAATAATTTATGTTTTACGGCTAGTATACTTACTGTACCTTCTAATTCGTTAGCAAGTGGAAATATATTAAAATATATACTAAAATATATTAAAATATGTATCTTTTTTCTTTTCATTTTCAGATACCTGTGACAGTGCCCTTGGTATGGAGTCGGAAGCAATTCCAGATTCAGCCATATCCGCTAGTTCGTCGTACGTACCTAATGTAGGCGCTCACAATGGCAGGTATGTCATAAAGTGCACAAGTATTATGTAATTTACAGTACATATCAAACGGCCTCTGGAGAACTTTGTAATATCATAAAGTTTCAGAATATGCTAATTCTGAATCAGTATTTTCTAAAGATTTAATACCAGATGTGTAAATATGAAACCGGAATTTGTGCATAGACGGCGTTAGCTGTCACTGTGTTTACCATAAACTGCGTCCTTGGCGCCACTTGCTTGTTTTGACTGCTGATAACGATTTACAATTCACAACCAGACAAGTTTCACGTCATAGTGTAGTGTTTAATGGCGTTGAACATGGCGCAATTTGTACCTACAAACTACGATTTGCGGACAGCATTGATTTTTTGTTACAATTTGAAGAAAACTGCTGCAGAATCGCATCGCATGCTTGTTAAAGCTTACGGTGATCATGATCTTGGTAAGTCACATTGCTATGCTTGATTTACAAAATTTAAAAGTGGCGATTTTGACGTGAGAAACGAAGAACGTGGAAGACTACCGAAAATTGCATACAAAGAATTGCAAGCTTTGTTGGATGAGGATGGCGCTGAAACGCAACAACAACTCGCGGATCAATTAAATGTGACACGAGAAGCAGTTACCATACGTTTAAAAGCCATGGGCAAGATTCAGAAGGTGCGAAAATGGGTTCCACATGCATTGACTGAACGACAGCAGGAAAACAGAAAAAACACTTGAGAAATTCTGCTCGACAGGAACAAAAGGAAATCATTTCTCCATCGAATTTTGACTGGTGACGAAAAGTGGATCTATTTCGAGAATCCTAAGCGTAAAAGATCATGGGTATCTCCAGGAGAACCGGCGACATCAACTGCAAGACCAAATCGCTATGGACGGAAAACAATGTTTTGTGTTTGGTGGGATCATCTATTATGAACTGCTGAAACCTGGCGAAACCGTTAATACACAATGTTACAGACAACAAATGATCGATTTGCATCAAGCTTTGCGTGAAAACCGACCAGACTATGACCAGAGACAACATAAAGTGATTGTGATTCACGATAATGCACCCTCCCACATAGCAAAACCGGTCAAGGAAACGATTGCGACGTTTGGCTGGGAAATCCTTTCCGCATGCGGCTTACTCACCAGACTTGGCGCCTTCCGATTTTCATCCATGGGACATGCACTTGCTGACCAGCGCTTCACATCTTACGAAAATGTACGACAATGGCTTCATGACTGGTTTGCATTACAAGAGACACAGTTTTTTTTGTTTTTTTTTTTTGGTCTGGCATCCACACATTGCCTGAACGATGGCAGAAATGTATCGCTAGCGATGGCCAATACTTCGAATAAAATAGTTCTTAGCATTGTCATCCAATCACTGTGTCTTTTTATACATAAATTCCGGTTTCATATTTAAGCACCTGGTATTTATAAAATACTGGTCAGAAGTAGCATATTCTGAAATTTTATTTATTTATGACTCCCATGTTCAGTCCCATTGTGACGAATATTGATTCAATGCTGACGTATATATGTATCCGAACAAAAACACCAGAGGTGCAAAACGTGGAGCCAAGTTCTTTAGCCCTAAAAAGGTGTGAAATGGGAGACGGATGAGCTAAGTTCATTGGTGACAGCATGTAACAGGAACAAAAGGAACTTGGCGCGAGCTGACAAAAGCCTTAGGGTTGGGTCACCAAGGAACTTGGCTCATCCGTCTCCCATTTCACACCTTTTAGGGCTAAAGAACTTGGCTCCACTTTTTGCACCTCTGGTGTTTTTGTTCGGATTTCATAGCTTTTTGTACGTGTATAATATATATACTCGCTCGCTCGGCCTCGTTTAGGTCCTCGCCCTCCGTAGCTGGCTGCGCCCTCAACTTCGAGTTTTTGGGTACTTACGCCCCTTTATCGTAACCACTCTGCAGGACACTGTGCTTCCATGTTGCAGATATTTTCCCATACCCACCACCCGTGAGAATGAGATATTTATTGAAACATAGGGAAGCTTTGCCATATTTATTGTAACCTACTTGTGATGATACAGCAAATTTGCTTCCTGCTGGCGGCCCTAAAATCCACCACCACCAACCCTAAGGCTCGAATATCATCTGGTGTTTTGCTCGGATTTCACAGCTTTTTATACGTGTATATATATACTGGTTTCGCCTCGCTGGGTGTGTTGCCCCAGAATTCCGTGTGCGCCCCAACTTCAAATTTTTAGGGCTACGCCCAATTTATTGTGATCAGGCTTTCTGGGGGACAGCGCCTCATGCTGTGCAGACCTTTTCCCATATCGCCTCGGGGGCTGCACGCTCATAGCGGTGGTTTGATCCATTTATTCAAACATTTTCATGATGGTACACCTTCATACCAAATTTCGTTTCTCTAGCTTCAGTGGTTTGGAAAATGGTATTTGGGCGGCTATGTTGAATTAAAGAAAGCGATTTTTAAAAAGTTTTCTTACATTGCCGTTACCTACTTGTGATGGTACACCTTCATACCAAATTTCGTTTCTATAGCTCGAATGGTGTGGAAAAAGGTTTTGTGCGGCCATTTTGATCCAAGTTAACAACTTTTCCAAAAATGTAAATTATTCCTAAACTACTCTTGTTAATACACCTTTATGCCAAATTTCGTATCCCTAGTTCAAACGTTCTGGAAAATGGATTATGAAGTCAGCCATTTTGGATTCAAAATGATGTCTTTGCAGATATTTTGTAATCTACTAGTGATGATATACCATCATACTTCGAAATTTCATATTTCAATTTTTAACATCTCTTTTCTTACAGAACCTCAAAATCGCTGATTTCACAATAAACTCTTGTTCCTGTATAGCATGCTGACGTTTTGTGACATGTGGAACTCGGCTGCATGCACTGCCGTACGCGTTGATACTCCTCTCGGTTCGCTCGCGTCGCTGCGCCAAGAATCCCACGGCAGGCCACGCATCGAACTTGAGGAGTTTGGAGGAACTGCGTCTTTTTATCACAACCAGAATCTGCAGTGCACATGATGCAGATATTCCCTCATACTCCAGAGCGCTGCGTCCGAATGGGGAAACTTCCACATTCTGCCTCTATAACATGCTCCTGGCAGTGCTAACGTTTGTGACGAGTAAAAGTTGGTGGGACACGCAGGAGTATTGGAAGTTGGCGCGAGGAACTAGGCTCATCCATATTCCATTTCTCCACTTTTTAAGATTGAAGGAGTTGACTGAACAGTTTGCACCCCTGGTGCTTTTGCTCGTATTTCGCAGCTTTTTACACTTGTGTGATGTATATACTCACTTCGCCTCATTGGGGCTCTGCCCCCAGAATTCCAAGATGGCCTCGCTTGGGCGCACCCCTTTATCGCAATCAGGCTCCAGCTGGAAACTGTACAATAGTAGGGGAGACGAGCCGAATTTATTCTAACCTACTCGTAATGGTACACCTTAATACCAAATTTCGTTTCTCTAGCTTCAGTCGTTATAAAGTGGGGCTTAGGCGGGCATTTTGGATAAAAGATGGACACATTTTTAACGTTTTCTTATATTTTCGTGACATACTCGTGATGATACACTGTCATACCAAATTTCATTTCTCTATCTCGAACGATGTGAAAAATGGTATTTCAGCTGCCATTTTGAATCAAAGATGGTGAATTGTTTTAAAACGTTGTTATGTTTTCCTAAACTACTCTTGATAATACATCGTTATGCCAAATTTCGTATCTCTGGCTCAAGCAGTTGGAAGCCATTTTGGATCCAAGATGGCGTCTTTAGATATATTTTGTAATATTTTCATAATCTACTGATGATGTTGTACTGTGAAACTAAATTTCATTATTCTAGCGGCAGCCGTTTAGGCTGTGTATTCTTTAAAAGTTTAGGATTGGCGGCCATTTTGAATCCAAAATGGCGACTTTTTCAAATTTTTAAAAAGTTTTCTTAATTTGCTATCAATGATGTAGTTTCATACCAAATTTCACTGTGCTATCTTTAGTCGTTTAGGCTGTGTATTCTTTGAAATTTTAGGTTTGGCGGCCATTTTGAATCCAAAATGTCGGAATTTTTCCTTTATCTACTTATCATCCTCTACCTTCATACCAAATTTTATATTTCTAGCTTACTCCAAACACCCTAAACAATATGATGAGTGAGTGAGTGAGTGAGTCAGTTAGCCTAAAATGTTCAATTTCAGGGCTCCACAACTAGAACATAGTTTGAGATACGAATATGAAATTTTGTACATCTGCACATATTTACCATATCTCCTTAACGGCAAAAGCTCATATTCCTATCTTTAACATCTTTTTTCTTACGGGGCCCCCAAATCGTCGATTTTGCCATAAACTCTTGTTCCTGTATAACATGCTTCTGGCAGTGCTGACGTTTTCTGACGTGAAGAACTTTGCTCATTCACTGCCGTGCATGTTGATAACTTTTCAAATTTGGGTGTCTTGTATTACACATTTTCTATGAATTTAAATATATATTTATGTAAGCCTGCTATAAATCACAGGCAAATTCAATCCACTACTGCATGAGGCCTTTCTTCGGAGGGAGGAGTTTGGTAAACTGCTCCCACGCTGACCAGGCATGTTGGGAGACGAGAGCCTAAGCTCTCACTGTGATCGCCACTATTTTTTATTTATAGCAGCTCCCCAATTGCATCACGATGCTGGATGGGAACCATTCCAGACCCACACGCCTTGAAAAAAAATCCTAGGCAGCTCCGAGAATCGAACCAGGGATCCCTCAATCCGTAGTCAAACACACCAACGACTAGGTCAAACTGTTCCTAGAAATGTTATGAATGATTTAATTGCGATTTTAATCTGACATTTAATTATTTTATTTCCATTTTCTCTTACGTATAATTGTACTGAAGTTTAGAAGGATCTTTGGCGTAAATGGTGATTACCACTGAACGTGTAGTGATTCGTCGAATTTATTGCTTGGTCGTGTAAAGTCGGTAAAGTCAAAAAATAAGGAGTTTGAGTTTATAACATGCTCGTATTCAGAAAAAAGATCCCTGTCTTTTCGTCTAATTGGCCAAGTTATATCTCTGTATTCAAGAAAGATATGACACTTTATATTTTCATATTTACATTCATTAGTATTGTCATTGTGTACTTAGAATTGATTTTCTCAATTCGAACTTTTTTGACTTATACAAATTTACACGCGCGCGCCAAAACCTTCCGAGCGTTAATTTTTTGTTAATTCTTCTACATTGATACAGTATTGTCCTAACCAGGATTAACTTTTCATCATTTCTCGTATCTTGTTCTAACATTGTCTTTTCCAGGATTGACTTTTCATCACTTTTCCTACCTTGTAGAATTACTCACCTCTCTAAAAATTGACTTTTCATCACCTCTCCTATCTTGTTTCATCATTGTCCTCCGAACGATTGACTTTCCATCACCTATCCCATAGGATTCACTATTTATCATTTCTCCTATTCTGTTCCAGCATTGTCCATCCCAATATTGATTTTTCATCACTTCCCCTATTTCGTTCCAATATTATCCTCTCTAAAATTGACTCTTCATCATCTCTCCTATCTTCTTCCAACATTGTCCTTTGAACGATTGACTTTTCAGCACATTTTTCTGTCTTGTTTCAGCATTGTCCTCCAAAGGATTGACTTTCCATCAATTATCCTATCTTGTTACAGCATCGTCCTCCCGCGAATTGACTTATCTACATTTCTCCTATCTTGTTCCAATATTATATTCTTTAAACGTGATTCTTCGTCACCTTTTCATCATATATTTAAAGCTTAATTCACTTTCTTCTCCCTTCCTTGTCAAGAGGGTAAAGTAAAAATTAAAGACGACAAGCTGTAACCCTAAAGAAACTAAGTATCCAAAGCGTCTCAACTCAATACAGGAGTCGGAACTTGAAAACCTGAAACATACTTTAATATTGCTTATAAACTAACCTAATATAAGTAAAAAATAGGGCTCCATGGTCTAGTGGTTAGAGCGTTAGAGCATTGTCCGCGTTGTCCCGGGTTCAATTCCCGGCTGGAGTCCCACTTTTCGGCGTCCACCCAGCGTCGTGAGGAAAACTGGGGAGTCACGTGAATAAAGACGTGACGGCCACTCGGTCTAGAAAGCCCCTAATACATCTGTTCGTGGATAGGTGACGCGCAGAGCTGACCACACTGCCGCCACCGAGATGGAAGCAGTTCCACCAAGCACAGACAGATGGCGTTGGGGCAGCCACAGGACCTATCGGTCTGTAACGCAGGTGGTTATTGTTATAAGTAAAAAATGATTTTCAAAAAAATTGAAACAAAAAAAAACTACTCGTAACGGTTGTCAAGTTATGCGCATCAATGTGAAGTTATGATTTTTCAATGACTAGCAGAAACTTCTTGAATAGTGTGCAATGCATTCACTGTATAAAATGTTAGAAATATCTTAACTAATATTAAGAGTTCAATTTGCTGTTGTTTCGTTATTATGTAACGTAAGATGCTTAACTCATATTAAGCTATAATATTGGGTCATTCTGAAAGTTTTCGCTATAATTGTCTCTGGTTTTGATGTGAAGTATTTTGTGATGATTGACATTAGGGAAGAAAGATTTTATGTTGATAACATCTGTAGACTATAGACTTGTAGTGCCAGTATTAGTATACAGCCAATGTCAATTTTTCTGTAGGGCACTTCAAGCGGTTTTTAGAAAGACGTACTTTTTATTTCTTGGCGCTATATGAATTCAAGCTTGGGTATTGAGCGTCAGATGCAACCCGAAACATTGCCAAGACGTTTGACAAAGATGCACTAAAGAAAGAACAGTGAGAGAATGGTTCACAAAATCCAGGGTCGAACACATGGGACTCGAAGACGCCCCACATATAGGAAGACCTCATCTCCAATAGACGGACCTGCTCAGCCTTAGCAGTGGAGCTTCACGTGTCACCAAATGTCATGTGCAGTCGCTTCCGTGCTATGGGAAAGACTAAAGAGCTTGACAAGTGGGTATCCCATGACCTGTCGCATGATCAGAAGATCGATCGTTTACCGATATGTGATGAAAAATGGATTATGTACGACAACAGGAAGAGATCGACAGAGTGGTTTAATAAAATCAAATCTCCTTGATGTATGCCGAAATCTGAGTTGCACTCGAAGAAATTTATGCTCACTGTTTGGTGGAGCGTTACCCGCTCAATTCATTTCAGCTTCCTTGCACTAGGTTCCACAATTACAGTGGACTTCTACTGTAAGGAATTAAATCAGAAACTGAAGAGCCAGCAAACAGCACTAGTCAACAAGCGTGGTCCAATTCTTTTGCAAGACAATGCAAAACTACACCGTATAAGTAAAACTCTGTAAAAGTTAATGGGTCAAAGTACTGCTGCATCCACCATATTTCCCCGATCTTTCGATCACAGACTATCACCTCTACCGCGCTCTTGACAAATTTCTAAAGGGCAATCTTTAGATGTGTCAAAAATGTTCAAGGAGTTGGTTCAAAATAGAGACAAGAGTTTCCATTCCACAGGTGTAAGCCATCGAAGAAGCCATCCCAAGAAGCCATCCCAAATAAAAAAGGTGGAACTAAAAAGAAGAAAACGTAGTGGACAGCGGCATTAGATAAACTAAAAAGAAAAACAAAAGCAGCTAGAAGAAGTTACAGAGCTGCTGGAGACCACGAGTTGAGGCAAAGCAGACTAAACAAGTATAGGGAAATCAAACAACAATTCGAGAAAGAGCTACGCGAACACAAAAAAAGAACCTGGAACAAATTCGTAGAGGATAATCTTAGTCTAGACCCATGGGGAATACCCTACAAGATTGTGATGAGTAAAATAAAGACGAGGGGCACCCTAAACACCTTGAAAAACGATAATGGGCAGTTTACCACCAGCTGGAAGGATACTACAGAGTTACTCTTAGCAAAATTGTTCCCCGATGATTTAGAAAATGAGGATAATGAGCAGAATACACTCACGAGGGAAGCATCCATGACCTATAACTCCGAGCGAGAGGAAGAAAATAATGAAGAGCTCAACGTTACAAACTGGGACGTTGAACAAGCTATAAAAAGTCTTAAAAATGGAAAGGCCCCAGGCCCAGATGATATAAAGAGCGAAATCTATAAAGAAAACAAAGATATGTGGACTCCATACCTCGTAAGACTTTTTCGCGAATTCTTAGAACAAGGAATCTTCCCAAACACGTGGAAGAAGGCAAAGCTGGTTATACTCCTGAAAGGCGAGGATAAGGATAGAACAAACCCTAAGTCATATAGACCTATCTGCCTGCTAAACGTCGTAAGTAAAATATTCGAAAAAGTAATCGCAGCGAAGATAAATAATAAAAGGCCAAATATTAATGAATGCAATTTACAATTTGGTTTTAGGAAAAATAAATCTACTGAAGACGCCATCAACGAGCTCTGTAACAAAATTCAGCAACTTAATAATGACGAGTGTAAATATACTATAGGAATATTCTTTGACATAGCGGGGGCGTTCGACAACCTATGGTGGCCAGCTCTAATGAGAGAGATAAAAAAACTAAAAATTCACACAAAAATTTGGAAAGTGATTAAAGACTATTTTTGTAATAGAAGAATAGAAGTGAGTACGGCCGATGGAGTTGTAGGCAAAAGACCGACAAGAGGATGTCCTCAGGGATCGATTCTGGGGCCGATCTTCTGGGACCTAGCCTTCCAGCCATGTCTCGAGATGCTTAATGAACTACAAGAGGTGGAACGGGTGGTAGGGTTTGCTGACGACCTGGCGGTGGTAATAAAAGGAAACAGCAGATTGGAGATAGAAAGGAAATCTAACGCCGTCACAAGAGAAATGGCGTCATGGTGCAGTAATAATAAATTAACAGTCTCAGCAGAGAAAACAAAATTTGTACTATTTAAAGGAAAACTTAATCTTAACAGAGGACCTATAATCAAAATTAATAATAAAACAATTAAGAGAGTACAAACTTTTAAATATTTAGGAATAACACTTGACGAAAAGTTAAACTTCAGAAAACACACCAAATTGATATCAAGCAAAGCAATCAAAATCGCACATAAACTAGTAAACATTGCGACAAAAGTACTAAGGATACCGATAAAAATTGTTAAGCTGTACCATGACGTCATCATAAGATCTTTAGTCGGATACGCCGCCAGTGTCTGGAGCCACCGGATGGACGATGTCAGACAAAGTCAAACAATAAACCGTGCTCAAAGGCAACTTCTGATAAGACTCACAGGAGCATACAGAACAACGCCGGTGGAGGCACTCCAGGTGGCTGCAGCAACCATGCCGCTGCACCTACAAGTCAAAAAGCTAGATGCTATGTATTGGATCAAAAAGAAGAATAACGAAAAAGTCACTAGGATACTACATGCTCCTGTGGACAACAAGCAGGATGTGCAGGAAATACTAATCAATGCATGGCAGCATCTATGGCAAGAATGCCCGAAAGCTAGAAGATTATACAGTATAATACCGGACGTGGTTGGCAGGATGGAGCTCGACGTGGAGATTACGGGAGGTCTGTTACACTTCCTCACGGGACATGGCCCATTCAGGCAGAAACTGAATTATATGAATATAGTGGAGGATAACCTGTGTCGCACCTGTGGGTCGGTCGCTACCCCGGAACACGTAATGCTAAAATGCGAAGAAACAGAAAACCTGGTTGGCGAACAAAGAACTCTCCTGGAGGATATGGAAATCGCTGAAGTTCTGAGAACACCAGAACTGGCGATTGTTCTCCAGGAGATAACCCAAAAAGTAACAGAATATCACAAAAGGAAATTTATATCCGGAGGCGACCGAGGCCGGGCGCGGCGAAGACCAGAGGCTGACCAATAGAAAACAGATTAGGGAGCTGATACCGCATGCAGGGAAACGTGACGCGGACCTCGCGGGCGAGGCGAGTTTGCGCGGCCGGTTCGACGAGCGTGAGCTTCGCTATCAGCAGGCGGTATGGAACAATCCGGGTACCAGAACAATCCGAAACTGAAATACATAACGTAAGCAAACTAAACCTATAACAAAACTCCATTAAAAAAAAAGAGAAAAATTAAAATAACTAAATCAACAATAGTGCACAAAATCAAGATCAGTGAAAGTGCGTAATAGTGAGCGAGTGTGTGACCGCTGGAAACCAGCGGTGTCCTGGTGGGTGCCTTGCTGCAGGAATCCGGCAGCAAGAGACGCTCAAGTAGTAGTGTGCGTGTGTGTGAGTGGTGACGGGAGGCCAAATATAATAAAAGATTAAAACAAGAAAGCGAAAAAAAAATAAAAAAAAATAAAATAAAACAGAAACTAAATGTGAGTGACCTGGAATCCGGGACACAAACATTCAAGCATTTTTAAATATATTAGCCTGTAAGTGTTGTGTGTGTGATGTGATGGTGACTTGAGGAACAAGACAAACTTCGTGAGTAAAGGAGGAAGGGAACCAGAAATGGAAAAAACAGAACGGACCAGCAAAAACTTTGTGAGAAAATTCCAGTAATACTTACGTTGCAGTCCAGCTTCATTTCCCTCACCCTTTTTCTTATCGTTTCAGAAAAAGAAGAGGAAGCCATCTTGAGTCGACGTCTATGTTGTGCTGTCCTTGTGTGTATGTGTGTTGTTCTATATGTTAAATGTTTTCTGTATAAAATTGCAAATAAAAGATAATGGTAGGGCATCCCCCCAAGAAAAAAAAATCAAAAATTAGGAATAAAGACCAGGAGAACATTCTGGACGCCTGGTCCAAAGTCCGTCCCGCACCACCCGAGGTCAAAACTGAGGGAACAAAGGAGCTTCTCGGACTGTCGGAACACCGGCAATCCGAGAATCTCTAGGGACTGCCTGTCCCAAAATGGGAAGAGCGAACAACTGCTCGTGCTGCACGCCCTTGGAAGTGCACAACCCATTTTGTGCAAAGAATGCATAGAGACAGGGGTGGAAGGTGGGTCCCAAAATGAAAAAAAAAATGTATTCCACAGGTGTATCCACACACTTGTATCATGTATGGAATTGTGTAGTGAGCAGAAATGTTGCTCATTTTGAGTCAACATGTTACTGCTGTGCAGAGTTGGTTCATTTCAAAGTGAGCAATGGTAAACAGCGGAAACTTTCAGGATGTCCCATTGGTTAAATATTGAGAGTTTCATTTCAACCTATTTTATATTTATGTGTCAAACATAGCTCTATGGTTTAAAAGAAGCTTAAGGAATGACGTTCCTCGATGAACATTTTAAAGACAGGAAGGTGAAAGTGGATATGTCTTTCGTCCATGTAGCGTCATGATATTCAACTGATAAAACTAAGGAAAACTGAAAATTCTAAATTAGAACGAGTGAAAGCAGGACTCTGCTTATCTCACCACTCAATATCGTTCTAAATTCCCCAACCGTAGACTCCGGGATTTAGATTGTTTCATCACGTGTGGCTGAGTACAGTAAAGAGGAAGCAATGAGTCATTGCTTTGAAGCGGTCCGTGTTTGTTAGTAACCACGGTAATCGTCATTTTTCTTGGATTGAAATTCCTTTTAGTCTTACAGATACAGTAACATCTATGCTAATAATATGTAAAAGAATTTGTGTGTTGTGTGTTTCACGGTTGGGTACATAATTATTAGGCGTATGTGTGTGTCTGTTAGTGTTACAATTATGTATATTCCCATGTTGCGAGCACTTACGAGTTTTTACATGTATCTTCCAAACATGTTGTGGTTTGTGCAAAACCAATTTTGTAAGCTGTCAACAAATCCAGCCAGACAGGTGCTTGACTGACAGGAAGAGTAATCATGTCATATTTGTTTGGCAACATTGTTACCTAAACGGATCCTCCCACTCAGATGAGTTTGTTTCCATCATTCTAGATTGTTGTACTCTTCGCATGTCATACCGTTCTGTCTCTTTCTTTTTTTTCAGTATCATTTATACTTTTTTGCTACATCTGACCTGTCAGTTTTTTTGACCCATTATTTATGGAGAACCAAACTTGCGAGGGAAAAAAAAGCGACATGTTCTGTGGTTATTGTTTGGTGTCATTCTATACGGCATTGTTCAATTTAAAAATTTAATTTGTTGGTTGATCCTTTCATTTAGATCAGTCCAGCTAGAAACAAATTTTTATTTATTTTGTTGATATAAAAATAGCAGCAGAAAGAGTATATTTTCATGACTAATTACAAATTTTAAAGCGTCCAGTTCTTTCATGTTCCCAATGTTAATTATAGAATTTGTGGCTGTTTTGTTTCTACAGAAATAAAATAAATAATTATATACAGAAACTGGTTCACAGAAAATGGCACTCTGTCCACAAAACTGTACAATATGAAAATACCAAAACTTTATTCTACACTGAAGTAAAACTTGGCATTTCATTTTCACATATTCTGATTTTGATAGGTATTGATGGGCACTGCCAAATTTAGGTAATTCTCGAATGTATTTGGAGACATTGCCTCTAACTTTGGATGTTGAAAGACCGTTGATTTCGTATTTGGTAAGTCCTGTGTTCGATCCCACCGGTCGAACATCCTGACTGAGTTTTTTCTTCGGTTTCACCAGTCAAATGCCGCGATGGTACCTTCAACTCAAGTTCTGATTCATTCTTTCCATCGTCCTTTCTCTTACTCTATCCAGGTCTGATACATAGTTGCCTAAGGGCCATAAATACATTCAAATTCAAAATTAAGATGGATAAATAAAATGCAAATAGCTGTGGGGAAAAAAATGTGGATTTCATTTTTTGATTAAAACAGCCCATAAAATGTTGTCACAAACTTCTCAGGAATGATCACTCTTTATTAATTGTCAATTTAAAGCACTGTGGGTTGAATTTGAACTGCCTTATAAAATGGGCGTGTAATAGGCAATGTTCCCTATAACGCAATTGACAACTTAGGACAATATTATTTAAACATTATTCTCCACACATGTTGAACATAATGCATATGTTATCTTCCCAATTGGGTGGAAATTCTTGTCCAATATTTCTTTTTTGTATGATTAACATTTTGAAACATAGCAGTTAATTTGGTGTGTTTATTTCACATACTTTTGATTTGTGAGATATAAACTAATTGCTCCTTACTCACATTAACTACTTATTTACCCCTCAATTACGCACACTAACACGATAGCATTAGCAACTGAGGAGTTTGTACAGACACTTACAATAATAAGTGGAGGTTGGATGTATAAGGAATAGAAGCGATTTCCTCCACAAGAACTGTTTCACCGGTACGCTTAATAGTTAGATAACCAACATGATAGTACAAATAGGCGCTAAAACATGGCATGCCAGGATATTCCTCCATTTGGATAAAGAAATATTTAGTCCTTGAGCATTATTTAGAGAACCACGAGAGAGTTAGGCAGAAATTACATTCACGTTGAGTTCTAAGAGATAGGAATTAAAGCAAAGGAAAGGAAAATAATAGTATGGACATCATGCAGGATTCATCATTATGTTATGCAAGGAAACTTGTCTTGTTCGAACACAAGAGGGGGAGAGTGTAAGGATAACTGTTTGTGTTCCTAAACAGAAAAGTAAATCCTTTGAAAAAGCTATTCTTTTATCCTCTCTTTCTCCTTCTCTTTTTCTCTCTCAATCTCTCTAACGTTTCATCTCTGGAATACTCACACGCACATAAAGCGTGAATGTGCGTGAGAGAGTAGTAATAAGTAATAGAAAAAATAAAAATGAAGAGAGAGGAAAGAGAAAGAAACAAAGACATGAGAAGGAAACGTCAGGAAAGACAGGGAGAGAGAAAGACCAATGAAAAATATGAGAACTACATTATCATCATGATAAAGAACTTCAGACTTAGATAATATCTCATAAGAATAATCATATTTTAACCTGCAGCTATGGCTATCTGAGGAAGATCCTCAATCTTCATTCGAAATCTGATTCTTCCTCTGAGATCGATAAGTTCAGGTCAAATTCTGATTCTTTATATGGGATATCTAAGTCTGGATCACTGCTACACAGTATGACAGATTCTTCATCCATTTTTGTAGATTTAGTTGGAATCATTTCTTACTCTTCACGGGATTTATCTTCATGTTCTTCTCTAGATGTCTTTGAAGTACCGGCAGGCCTACTCGTTCCCGCTCCTTCTGTAGTACCAGTAGGACTTTCTTCACAAAAACTAGCCTTCCTAATTTGCAATGGGCATTTGACACATTTTGACACATATCTCATGTCAGTATTTTATCAGCATTTGCACATATATATATTTATGTCCACAATATTTGCAAGATACTGACTTATCTTTCGAATTTTGCACGTAACATTGCGACACACGACTTTTCTTCCTACCCATTTTTCGAAATTTCTTGTGTTAATTTACATATAAGAGAAGTATATATTCAAAGATAAGAGCCAGACAGACCGACGTCTATTTCTACGGTGGTTTGGGGTGTATTCATAGTGCTTAACACCTCTCTCTCTCTCTCTTCAGAATTTCTACATGACTTTACAAAATGGTTTCTTTTCTTCATTTGTAAATTAATACTTGCAAGTTCAAATTGAAAGGGAACTTTGAAAATAGTATTATTATATACTCCTATAAAGTATTGTCCATCAATTTCAAGCTTTTGAACTTGGAAATTATTTAAAATCTCGAAATAAAATATAATTAAGGAAAATAAAGTAATTAATCATATGATTCTTAGAATTTGGAAAATAAATTGAAATAATTTCCCGGGAGATAATTTATACGTCAAGAAAAATTCCCGGAATATTCCCATTCTACTGGAAATATTCCCACTGCCCATCACTACATAGAGTTTGACATGTGTATAAACTTTGTGATAACAAGAATTAAAATATTTTTTTCAGGATTTGGGGCCCCAATGTTGACCATGTTTAAGTAGCTGACAATAATAATTTTTATCTTATTCCTTGTCGACATCTAATGAATAAGATAAACTAAGTTTTGAGTATATTATCACTGGATGAACTTTCTCGCCTATTAAAATCAGAAATAATTCTGAAAGCTCTACTCATTAACTGTAAGGATGATATTGATCGCAATACTAATTCAAGATCAAATTAAGTCTTCGTTGACACGTAAGGAATAAGATAAACTATGGTTTAAAATATATATCACTGTATAAATTTAGAGTATTTCCAGAAATCACCTTCTAAGTTCATAAATTGTGGAAGATAACATATTTAATTATAACATATTTAGGTTCTATGCTTGTAGTAAAGAAATTTTAATATAAACGGAAATAGCATCACCTAGTGGTGAGAAAAGAACTACAAGAAATATAATAAGAGATTTT
>JAGDQP010010152.1:0-33490 GCA_022664845.1 Lepisma saccharinum
ATATATATATATATATATATATATATATATATATATATATTAGAAACATGGTAAAATAAATAAGAAATAGCAAATGCGTATCTAATTTACCAGAAACTGAATTTCGCGGATAAGCTTGTGGTATCGTGTTCGATAGAAAGGAAGTGATGTCAGCAAAGCTGATAATTTTCGTCAAATTAACACACTTTTGCCATAATGTTTCAATTTCGTCCTCAAAATAAGGACTTCGCCGTCATCCTCACTCTCATTTTGCAACTTTGACCTCATCCGCACACTTGTATAACAATTTCACCCTCGCGCTGCAAATTTTACCTCTCCCTCACGTTGTAACATTGGTCTCATCATCACACTCAAAGAGGTGAAGGTGAGGTCTGTCCTGAAATGGAAATATTCAAGAAAAAGAACTTTTTATCTTTATGCTATTGTCCTTCTCTTGTCTATGATTACCATATTGACGAGACGGAACAGGAAAGTTCCATATATTCTCGAACTAGAACGGCGTTTGGGTCTGCTCCTGTCCATTTCGAGCCCTGGTTCGGAGCCAACTTTACCAAAAACTGTAGGTCCCATTCTTAGAAGCTCATAGCCCTTTTAAGACTATAACAATTGAATCCAATTCAGGATCTGAAAAATATGACTTCGTAACACAAATCATTATCATCATCAGTGTTTTGCCAAAAGCAGCAGGTCTTTCAGTGGACATAAGCTAAGCCCTCGCTATTCATCCCGATCTTGTGCTTTACTTTTTATCTCAGCATATGATTTATCTTCCTACTGTCAAGGACTTCGATTCTTCCTATTTTCTCAAGCATTCTTCAGTATACAATCTCTGTCTAATCAATGTCCTAACCAGTTTCTTCTTTATTGTCTCCAGTATTGTTTATCTCTCGCCTACTCTCTTCAGCACTTACGCATGTGTCCATCTATATATTCCCTTCTCCATGTCCACATTTCAAAGGATTCTAATTTTTTTCTTCGGGACGGGCGTAAGCCATAGTGCTGTTACCGCACATACAATTCATTTAATCTTATCTAATTGTTCTCTTCTTTCGTAAAATCCATGTTTCTACTCAAAACAACACTCTGTCGTACCAGCCAAATGCCACGATAGTACCTACTAACTAGACTGTGGCCGACTACCAGAGCTGAAACGGGTCAGGTTTTGGACCGGTCTGTGACCCGGTTTTAGCTCTGGCCCAGTGGCTATAAATAAAATGTAATTTAATTCCATACAACACAATACTTCACACCAGTGCCGTAGTGAGGGTGAGGTGAGTAAAAGATACCTGCCTCAGCTGCCGAGACTGAGGGGGGGGGGGGGGGGAAATCGGGGGCGTCAGAAACTATTATATAAAAGAAAAAGCTCCAAATGTACAAAGGGCAAAATAAAAATTTGGTAGATTAATAAACCGTTCATTTTCTTTTTAACGCACAGACAATTTGAGATTTTATATAATTTTTTTCGCATAATTTATTAAAAAAATCGGAAGTGGCGTGTGTATTATTACGGATATTTTTTTCAATTCCTATACAATATATTAAAATTAAAGTAAATAAAATTCGAATAAAAACAGGCGAAGGGGGACGACATTTTATACATGCCTCGGGCACGGAAATACCTCACAATCGCTCTGTTTCATACTCAATTTCTTCCTACTCTCTCTCTTTTGTTCATGGATCTGCAGACGAGGTTCTTAGTTCAACCAAATTATTACCAATAGAAAACAACAATTGTCACCAACCGACTAGAAAAAGCTGAGTACCAGATGTCATAAAGACCAGCTTGAAAAGAAGCAGGAAGGAGTCGAGGGACAACAGACGAGCTACCTTTGGGTTTTCTCTCTCTGCGAAAGTCATAAATCACATTTAATCGCGATTCGTGTCGGCCCGGTATCAATTATATATTTAAATATCTTTTTAATGGTAAATAATATGTTGAAATAATGCTATAGATATGATAAAGTAACATTTTATTTATCACGGTACAAAATATCAAATTCATAACTGTAGTAGATGAAAAGATTAAAGCTAAATAAAATTGTTATGGGATTTTCCGTGTAAAACTCAACTGCTTTTTGCGAATAAACATACATGTACGTACATTTGCAATTTATAACGCATGCAACTGAGATTTGGCAAAGTGGATGTATAAGTAGTGTAGAGCGAAGAACAACAATTCATATGAATATTTGCAAATTAATATGTGTTTATTAGTTTTTGTTTCCAAAGCTAAATACGCCTTATGAAAATTTAACATTGAATAATGAAAGGATGAACGACCTTAAATGACCACTCCCAAAAGGATCCTATAAATATCCAGACATCTAGGCAACTAACATCACTCCTCGTCTGGGTGGTCGCCTCTCTCTAACCTTCCTGCTTACGACTCGCAACGGAGACGAAGCAATCCTTCATACACAGTTTGCAACGAAACTGGTGCAGGTGTCCATCCTACTTCTCTGAGGTATAAACCCAAAATAATAAAAAGGCCATAAGTGTCTGTAAACTCACTTTTAATCCCGGTTCGGGACGGTCTGTTTATTAACATATATGTACTTTTACATATTTCATAGTAAAACTGGCTCTGGGAGAAAAAACAACCCCATGTATCCTTTCGTTCTACCTACGAAGCACATCAAAAATACACTGGAACATTACGATACATTTGCTGTGTACATTCAGATTCATAGGAAATGAACAAGAGAATTTTGTGACCTCGAAACTTGCACGATACGCCCCACTAAACCAGTGTTAACAAAAATAAATGCATTTTTAATATTGTTGAAGCTTACTACGATACTGCCACATTGTGTCTTACGGACTTACTGTACCAAAACATTCGACTTTTCCATCTAAACTTGTTAGTTTCTCTAGCAGTAGCGTGATGTTTAAGAGCAAGTTGTTTTAGCTTGACAAAATCTAGTAGGTTAGAAGCAATTTGAAGGAAATTCAGTTTGTTTGTGGAGATTTAGTAGAAGTAGTTAATCACCTCGTCTATTTATTCACAGTCGTTTGGAAATCAATAAGGTATCTCGAATTAGCCTTTTTTTTATAACTTGTCACCTTGATGTATACTTCTACACACGCGTACTCGGATTGATTTTTTTTATTGAATGTTTGTATTGCGTTATTACCTATTCATTTATTAGTTGCATGACAGCGGAAAAATGACAATATAAGCATCGACAAGGAAGGAAAATTGGTGAACTACAATTTTTCTTGGTTTTATTTGAATATACGAAGTACATTGATTTTTCTTTTCTTTTCATAGGCAGACTTTGACGCCAAGTTATCTGACGCTGGTAGTAGCCTAGTGGTTATTGATTTCTACGCAGTATGGTGTGGGCCATGTAAAATGATTGCACCAAAGATAGAAGTAAGTTAATTATTACGTTGCTTCTTTTTTGCGTAGGTTAAGTTTAACGCTTGAGTTGATTAATATACAGCCGATGTGTAAGTGCTGTTTTCTTCACAAATTTTCGGCAGTGCGTACAGTTAGTCAAATAAGTATACATGGTATTGAAAAAGTAGCGGTCGTAGAAAACTACTTATACGAGGGGCGTACTATAATGATTTACACTTCCTTTTCTCGTTCCGGGTACAGTGGACCACTGAAGTTGGGAAGGCAGTCACAGGCACCTAGGACCTTTATCTACCAATTGGGTACGTCACTGGCAACGGGGACGACAGCAGCGCCCTGTGCAGCCCATTTCTTGAACCCCTGTGAGTGTTACTAACGGACAACATGGAAAGTGATTATGGAGGACAGCGCTGGACGTCGTGGTTCCTGTAGGAGGGCGTGGCCGTTGCTGAAATCCATAGGCGATTTGTGGCAGTGTGTAGAGACATTCACTGTCGCGGAAAACAGTCTACAACTAGGTAGAAGGTTGGAAAGTGGGCAGCACCTCGACAAAAAAGAGGAGCAGTTCTGGAAGGACAGTGCCAAATCAGCCATCATCGCCGTGGTAGAGAGGACAATTTAGAACAAATTCATCACATTTTCTGAAATGGAGGCTGCCACAGGACGAATCAATGCCGGCCGGGTAGCCGTGTGGTCTACGGCGGTAGGCCAACGACTCGAAGGTCCCGGGTTCGAGTCCCGGTATGGGTGTGGATTTTAATGGCTAAGGGGTGAATCGTGACGGGCCGAAGTCCAAAGTTACTAGACTGGCCCATATAAAAATAAAAAAATAAAGGACTAACCATAAACATCCTGCAGCATCGTGCACAATCACTTGCAGGTGGGGAATGTCAGTGCAAGATGGGCTTCAAAACTTGTCTGCAGACCAAAAACAATTTCACTTTCCTTCCAGAATTTCTCCTCTTGTTGAGGTTCTACCCACTTTCCAACCTTCTACCCAGTTGTACACTGTTCCGCGACGGTGTATGTTCTTCACACACAACAAAAATCGCGTAGAGAGATTTCAGCAGCGTCCACGCCTTCTTCCTACAGGAACCACGACGTCCAGCGCTGTCCTCCATAATCACTTTCCATGTTGTCCGTTAGTAACACGCACAGGGTTTCAAGAAATGGGCTGCACAGGGCGCTGCTGTCCTCCCCGTTGCCAGTGACGCTCTCAGTTGGTAGATAAAGATCCTAGGTGCCTGTGGCTGCCTTCCTGACTTCAGTGGTCCACTGTACCTGTACGAGAAAAGGAAGTGTAAATCATTATAGTACGCCCCTCGTATCATAGTATAATCTGAGGTTTTTTTTTTTAAGAAGGCCGAGTGATTTAAATCAAAGTAATTTAAGTCAGACGTTTTTTTTTTTTAAAAAAAGAATCAATGATTCAATGATTTAAATTATATATCATCATTATATTCAGCCGTTTTCTATCCACTGCTGGATGAAGTCCTCCCCCTGTCCACATATATCGGTCTGCTGCTATCCGCATCCATGTAGCTCCTGAAAAACGCATAATTTCATCTACCCATCTTGCATTTGGACGTCGTCTCGGTCGTTTCTTTTCTCAAGGAATCAAATGTAGTACATTTTTCGTTCATCTTCCTTCCATCTATTCGTCTAGCTATGTGACCGGTCCATTTCCACTTCAGCTTCTTCGCAGTCTTGATTACATCCTCTACCTTTGTTTGTGCGCGAATCCATTCATTTATCTTCCTGTCCCTCCTGGTTATTCCTAGTATGCATCTCTCCATTGCTCTTTGTGTGACTCAATCTTTGAGTCGTTTGCACATTCAGTGTCGATAAGTTTCACAGCCATACATCATCACAGGTAAGACACATTGATTATAAACTTTACGCTTCAGACACATTGGTAGTTTGCTTTTGAAAATAGTGTAGTCTTCCAAACGAACTCTACGCCATTTTACATCTTCTATTCTATCAACTATGCCTATTGTCTATCCTCTATTCTTTCTTTATTTCCCTCTTTGCAGCATGTTGACTGTATATGGACTTTGTTTTACTTAAATTCATTTTAAGGCCTATTTTCGAACTCTTATTATTCAGTTCTTCCATTGTGGTTTGTAGTTCTTCCGCATTTGAAGCAAACAGGACTAGATCATCAGCAAACTGTAGGTGATGAAGATATTCGCCATTAATTTTAATTCCAACTTCATCCCAATTTAAATTTTGGAACGCACACTCCAGGACCGCAGAAAACAGTTTTGGAGAAATTGAATCTCCTTGCCTTACCCCCTTTCCAACTTTTTTCACTTTCTTGATGTAGTTTAATGACAGATGTGGCAGTCGAATAAATGTTTCGTAGTAGCTTGATGTACGCATTTTCGATACCTTGATGTTCAAGTGATTTAAGCACTGCTGACAGGTTTAATTTTGCTGACTGTGGATTGAAGGGTCCCGGGATCGATTCCCAGCGCTTTCAAGGATTTTTTCTAAGGCGTGTGGGTCTGGAACGGTCTGGAACGGTGCCTACCCAGCATCGTGATGTATTTATGGAGCTGCTGTGAAAATAAAGATAGTGACGATCACAGTGAGAGATTAGACTCTTCTCTCTCAACCCGTCTGGTCAGTGTGGAAGCAGTAGACCTTCTTTTTTATCCGGGGGAGGCCTCATCCGGTAGTGGATCGAATATGGCTGTGATTCATTATATTATTATATATAAATAAATAAATCACAGCCATATTAAAGGAGAATCGGGACGGGCCGAAGTCCAAAGCTACTAGACTGGCCCATATAAAAATAGTCTACCAAAGTCTATGAAGCTTTTAAATTTAATTTTCCCACGCTTCCGACAACCTGTAGCTCCGAAACAATGCCCATTAAAAAAAAAAGTGTCAGAGGAAATTCCGTCTTGTTTTGATGTGAGGAATCACCTCCAGAAGTTTTTCAGTGTAGTTCATAAACTATATAATCACGTCTAAAATATACTAATTCAGCATGAAACAATTATACCTTCCCCTCCCCACCGTACTCAACGCTTTATATGTTCCTTATTTAATTGTATTTTGATGTACTGTTCCCTCTCCTCCAGTTAGTTCAAGCTCCTATAATTACATAAAATAGTTTTCCGACAGTTAGGCCTATAATATGAACTAATCTACCAACTCGTAACCTTAGTCCATCACTCCACTACACATAATAGGTTACAGATAAATAAGTTAGTCTAAAATGGTGTTTTACACTGCTTTTTTAACAGTTGGCAAAAGTAACTCGCATTTAGACACGTTTTTTTCAAAACTGCTATTAAGATATTTTCATATATCAACTATCTATCACTGCTACGGAAAAACAGCAGTTTTACCCATTCCTAGCGCGAAATTTCAGTCAGTTGGGAGAAGGGAAAAAAACGAATTTATTACTTAGCTGTAGCTTCAGAGTTCATTGTGCATACATTTCTTGTAAATAACATTCATTTGAAGGTGTTTTATTGCGTTCATTTTTCTTTTCGATTTTTCCGTACTTACGTCTCACCACTTACAACTGCGGAGATATATTTTCCATCAGTTGGAAGAAGGAAATAATCCACCAACTGTTTTTAATTTTACAAGAAAAAATAGAATACCGGGAAACTGAGCAGTAGAAAAGGATCGAAGGACCGTTATGAATATTCAAGAAAAATAGTTTCCTTTCAGTGAGTAATAAAAATGTTATACAGTTTGTGTTAATTTTCCACTAAACAGATTTTTTTATTTATTTCTTACCTCCAACTACGGATTCAATTTATACTGAGTGGAAATCTAAAGTTTACCTATGTGTATCATGAAGGATGAAAATGCAAAGCTGAAGGATGAAAATGCAGATGTGTATCCAATATTGATTTGGATCTTTAGATAACTTTGGATCAGACCGAGTGGATGATGATGGAATGAAGAAAGTGGGAGAAACTAGAGAACGCTGATAAACCCCACGCACACGGTTTTTGTTCACAAAGCCCGCATGACACGAACCGGAATGGAATCTGTGACCCCATGGACCATAGGCGAGCGCTCTACCACAGAACGACCGGGGCTCCAAAATAGCTCTTAATACTTTATGGAATATTGCCATAGGGTGTTTCCAAATGATAGTACAATTCGGATGTCTGAAAACTTTTAAGTGAAATGAACTAAAATTTATCTTGCAGGTAAACCTGTATCGATTCTTCAAAGCGCTTTGACGAAGCATGGTATTAGGAGTAGTTACATCAGGAAACAACCAGAAAACGCTTTCGTCCATAAAGACAGACACAATGGCTAAAAGTTTTGTTCATGAGGATAAGCATTTATAGTGTGATCTAAGTAGGGGAAAAAATTCACGTTTATTCAAAAAATGTTTGAAACAATAGCGGCCGGTGGCAATGTTGTACCGTTGCACAACACCTAACTCATTCTTAAATTAATTTTATTTCAATCACTCTCAAATGTAGAATATGTAATATTCTGTCCCTCGGTGGAGGTTCAAAAAAGCCATAGTTTCCTTTTAGGAAGAGGAAAAAACACTTGTTCACATTTCAATCTTGTGTGCAATATTACATCAAGCCTCTGAACGCCCAACCGCTACATAGGCTCTCCCTTCGCCAGATGTTGGAATAGCATCTCCTATGTTAATACCATTGGTAGAAAGCTGTTGCAATCTTGAAGTCACTACTATTTTTCTCCCTTGCGTAGCTTTCCATTCGATCCACTCGTGGCGCGCATCACTACGCAGTCTGAAGGCGTCTGCTACTGGCCTTCATTTACTTGCAGTCTCTACTCTCTCTCTCTCTCTGTGTGTGTGTGTGTGAGAGAGAGAGAGAGAGAGAGAGAGAGCATGTATGTGTGTGTGTTCCTGCCTTTGAATGTTACCACAGAATGCTGATCTCTCAAGCGAAGTTCGTGCTCTACATAACGATATAGGAGTGACTGCTTACAAGGGAGCATTCCCAACTGTTCAGCCAATATTGACATGAAATTTTTTTTCTCACTAGCTTTTAACCTGTAATGCACGAAAATAACACCCATATACCCAACTCTTTTGAAAATTTTGTATAGGAGTTTTTTTAAATATCGATTTGTGCCTATTTGTACATTGCAAGTAATAGGAATGAAGAAACTTGTGATAAAACCGCTGCGGGAATATGATCCAACCTTTGGGTAATGCCAATATGTGAAGGACTACATATGGTGGTGGTATGAGAATTATTGTCGCCATCTTGAAAGCCGTCATCTTGGATTCGGCTCGAGAATTTTAAAAAGCAAGAGGGTCATGTGACATATCATTTTAGGCTAGCTTGTTCCCAGAAATTCAAATATGAAAACATTTTACATCTACGCTTATTTGTTTAGAAGATATAAATTCTAGAAGTTACAATTGACGTCCTACAACATGTGCTCAATTTTTTGGCAATTTTGGTTTGCACACGAAACCAGTCGTTTTTAAAATCTCCAACAACGAATCCAGCATACCTGCACCACCGTTGAACCCAGTGCACATGATGATTTTGAAAACGACTGGTTTTGTGTGCCTACCAAAAATTGCCAACAAATTGAGCACATGTTGTAGGACGCCAAATTGTAACTTCTGGAAACAAGCTATCCTAAAATGATGTCACATGGCCATCTTCCTTTTTAAAATTCTCGAGCCGTATCCAAGATGGCAGCTTTCAAGATGGCGACAATGATTCTCATACCACTACCAGATGTAGTCCTTCACATATTTTCATTACCTAAAGTTTGGATCATATTCCCGCAGCGAGCGCTTTTATCACAAGTTTCTTCATACCTATTCCTTGCAATGTACAAATAGGCACAAATCGATATTTCAAATAATTCCTGTACAAAACTTTCAAAAAGGTTTGGTCTATGGATGTCATTTTCGTGCATTACAGGTTAAAGTCTAACTAACTAACTCTATGGCTTATGGAACTCGCAAGTTCATCGCCGCAGTAACAAACGTTCGCCATTGGATTCTATCCTGGGCAGTATCAAGCCAGTTTTCATCACGAACACCTACTTCTCGAAGATCTCTTCTAATATTGTCCTCCCAACGACGTCTCGGTCTTCCCAATGGCCTCTTTCCATCGGGCCTTCCAACCAGGATAGAATATAATCTTCGTTTTTCCCCCATCCGAGCTACATGCCCTGCCCACCTTAGTCGTCTCGATTTCATTATTTTTACAACATCTGGTGAATCGTACAGTCCGTGGAGTTCTTCATTATGCAGTCTCCTCCACTCTCCAGTCATCTCGTCGCGTTTCGGACCATATATCTTTCTCAAAACCTTATTTTCAAATACACGCAATTTATGTTCATCTGCTAGGGTCGTACTCCAACTTTCGCAACCGTAAAGTATTACCGGCAGAATAACCGTTCTGTATATTTTTAATTTCAATTTCCTTGATATTAATCGCGATGTTAGAAGTTTTTGGACTGAATAGAAACATGCGTTCCCCGATACTAAGCGACTTTTTATTTCTTCCGTTACCTCATTTTTGCTTGTTACGTATGCTCCCAAGTATTTAAACTTGTTTACTTTCTCTATGACCTCATCCCTAATTCTTATGTTTTTAATTCCTTCATTCCCTGTGCTTCGGCTTGTTAACATGTATTTTGTTTTATCTATGTTTACCTGTAGACCTATCTCATCGCACGCTTCTACTAAGACATCGGTGTTGCTTTGTAGTGCATCTATATCGTCCCCTATTAAATCTACGTCATCCGCGTATACAAACAGTTGATTCAAACCATTCAATGATAGTCCCTTTTTGTCCCCTTTAATTTTTAAAATCGCATATTCTAACGCGAAGTTAAACAGTAGTGGTGATAAGGCATCGCCTTGTTTCAATCCGTTGCGAATCTTGAAACTATCAGACATATTATTACCTATCCGTACTCTGCTTATGGGGTCGCTGAGACACATCTTCACTAGTTGGACCAATTTTTTCGGTATTCCAAATCGTATCAGGATACTGTATAACTTGTCCCTTTTGATAGAATCATATGCTTTCTTAAAATCAATGAATAGCTGATGAACCGTCCCATTGTATTCCCATTTCTTCTCCAAAATTTGTCTCAAAGCAAAAATCTGGTCCAACGTGGATCTATTTCTTCTAAATCCACATTGGTGATCTCCAATTATTTCATCTACGTATACATTTAGGCGTGTTAACAGAATATTACTTAATACCTTGTAACAAGTTGGAAGTAACGAGATTCCGCGGTAATTATTGCATTCCGACTTATCGCCTTTTTTGTAAATCGGAACAATTATTGAGGTTAAAGTCTAGTGAGAAAAAAGAAATATTTCAAGTAAATATCGGCTGAACAGTTGGGAATGTTTCCTCGTTAGTGTCAAAAGTTAGACGCCAGAGCAAATATTTAAACTCGTATGTCCACTTCCAGTCTAATCCAATGTGGACCAAAGTTTTAGTTCTAACTCAATTTTATACGCTTCTTATCGCCGTGCGGCGTGTTTTTTTTAAATTTATTTAAGTTTTAATTCCTGAGTTATTCATACAGTACTATACCGTACTCTGTATGTAATAGAAAAAAATACTGCAAATAATATTTACGTTTTTTGCAAGAATTAAGCCATAAATACAAAACGGGCCGCAGAGCGATATCGAGCGTGAAAAGCTGAGGTAGAACTGAACATTTGGTCCATATTAGTTTAGACTGGAAGTGGACAAAACATATTATTGAACATAAAAAGGATTTAATCAGTTCATGAATAAGATAGTGAAGATGAAGAGAGAATTCAAACACAATCCATTAAGGGAAGCAAACGAAGCATGTGATGTGATTACTTGCGAAGCAAAATCTCGCTATACATTCACATGGCACGTTATGGCAACCACACTGTTTACTCTAGAGAAATTTCCGAGTTACTTTTGGAATTTTCCAAACCAAACAGTGGAAAAATTGTTCAATTCACACATTTATTGACAAAGGAAAAACTGTCTGTCTTCACGAACTGTCTTCAATCCACTCGGCAGAAGAATTTCGATCAATGTCAGAAGCTGTGAGCTTATTCGACTTTATAGTTAAAAATAGCTTGGAGAAAGCGTTTACTGAATCTTCAAAGTTTCAAATGCAGTGGTGTTAAGCTCGCCTGGTATAGCAGGCGGGCTTCGAGCGGTCGATCTCTTCGGAAGCTAGATGACGTTAGGCAGGCTCAAACCCCACGTAGACCTTGGAAAGATGGCTCATGGTATCTCAGCTTCATTAAAGCAGTCGGCACCAATTGTTTCTACATTTACATTTATTCCCAATTTCCCGAAAATGGTTGATACAGATTGAGTACACAGTACTATTTACAGATGCACAAAATAGACGGATTGAGTTCTTGGTAACCAGGAGCGAGCGTCGTTTCCTTCGAATAAAGTTTTCAATGAAATTTAGAAGCCAAAGTCTTTGAAATGACTATCTCGACACTGGTTGTAATTTTGTACCAAGAATAACTGTACTGCCAGACAGTGCTGGGTCACCGAACCAAACCGCCGGACTTCGAAGATGCATGAATATCGTTGTCCATTCAAAAAGTGAAGTGTCATGTTCGTGTTACAAGTATATAATTCCTTTAGTTTCCGAGAGATCACGTTTCATTACACACGCAATGCAAACTCGTACAAGAGTCATGGACAGATTTAACTAGTTTGAGCGAATTTGGATTGCGTAGTTTTCCATGAATATAGAACACTTGTGCGTTCGAAGTTCGCTGCGTTTTCGGGATGTCCTCTTGTCCTTGCTAGTTATTTGTAGTACATTGACATCACTATAAAAGATTTGTTGCTATGAGAAAACTTGAGTTCAATCGGCATTACAATAGTAAATGAATTCTTTCTTAAAATCTTATTGGAGAATTGGATAATTTGTATTAATTCTCATGTAATGCATTTGTATATCTCTGCAAACATCATTGTATGCATCTACGTATACTCAGGTGAGGGAAGGTGAGAATCAGTAAAGACCCGCGAGGGTGGTTAATAGGCAAGTCGCGATCCTATAAGGGGTCGCGGCAGGATCTCACAGGTGTCCTCCTGTTACACTAAAACTGATATTAACAATACCAATAACAGTCACACAAATTTCTAGCCACGAAAAGTTTTCTCAAAATCGTAACTAATTTACTTAACGTACCGTTATTTGAAAATCTGGTCACTTCTTTTGTGTATAAATTAAATACATAATTTAACTCGACGTTGATTGATTGTGGCTGATTAGCTACCCAATCCTCTCACATGAAAGTCGAGGCCTGCAGCCGGGGATGGCTGAGCCCCTTTAAATTTTTCGTGGCTGGCTGCTGGCCTGAGTGTAACACCCAGTTGAGACAACTACCGGCCGCCACTGGTTTGAAATAATGGAAAACAAATACCGGTTATCTTTTAGGGGGTACGTTCGTCATGGCCGCCATCTTGAATCTTGTTCAATTTTAAAAAAATAGGAAAGAGGCCATGTAACATATCAGTCTGGGCCAGAATATTACCAGAAATACGTTGAAGTCATTTTGCCATTTATTTTTGAGAGAGATTCATTGAGAGTTCATTGAAAAGTCCAGAAATATCCTGCTATTTTTAAAACAATGTAAAAAATAAAGAACTCCACGGACTGTACGATTCACCAGATGTTGTAAAAATAATGAAATCGCGACGACTAAGGTGGGCAGGCCATGTAGCTCGGATGGGGAAAATCGAAGATTATACTCTATCCTGGTTGGAAGGCCGGGTGGAAAGAGACCGTTGGGAAGACCGAGACGTCATTGGAAGGACAATATTAGAAGAGATCTTCGAGAAGTAGGTGTTCGTGACGAAAACTAGTTTGATATTGCCCAGTATGGAATCCAATGGCGAACATTTGTTACTGCGGCGATGAACTTGCGAGTTCCATAAGCCATAGAGTTAGTTATGTAAGAAATGAAAACCCAATGCACAGTAATGAATACTGTGTAGGTGGTTCCCAGAACTAATTAGTTGTGCATTTGGTTTTAATTTCTTGCACTGTTTCAAGAAGAAGAGAGTACTCCTGACTTTTCAATCAACTACGCATACTAATGTCACATCTCATTATCTATCTCAAAAATAAATTTATGGCAAAACTGACTTCAATGTGTTTCTGGTATTCTAGCCCAGATTGATATCTCACATGACCCACTTCCTATTTAAAAAAATCTAACAAGATTCAAGATGGTCTACTTCAAGATATAGGCTATGACGAACGCACCCTCTAAAAGATAGCGCATGTGGACGAAAGCACTTTTACGTCCAGTTTTACAATCGACCGCTAAGCTTCTAGCCAGCGCTAAGTTCAGGTCAAGTCATAATTTGCAATGCGAAGTATGACTTGGCCGCAAGTTAGCGCTGGCTAGAAGCTTAGCTGTCGATTATAAAACTGGACGTTAATCATGTTTTCTGGTGATTTCCTGATGTACCTACTTCTCTACAAAATTTGGTCGAAAAAGCATTTTTTTTGGAAGCATCCATAATTTTACAACATTGTTAGTAAACTTAAATCCTAGAATATTTCGTTAGGAAGATGTAGCATGGAGAAAAGAGGCAACTGGTATTCTAAAATTTGCAATTGCTTCGGAAGACGCAGACGTCATTTTAGATGGAAAGATGATACGTAGAAGCATTGTAAATTTTCTTTTTGGAAGTTAATTAGGGTGTATACCCCTCTGAAACCGGGGCGATTCCCAATCGTCCAAAGGGAAAACCATCCAAGAGATTATCATCCAAAAGGAAAAGCATTTAAAGAGAAAACCGTACAAGTTATTTGGTAACTTTCTTTAACGGGAAAATCGTCCAAACCTGTGAAACATTTATTTCTAATTAATTATTCATCTGAACCGAACGAGAAAATCGTCCAAATGAGAAAGCATCCAAAAGGAAAACCGTCCAAAAATCGAAAAATATATCTTACACTGGAAAATCGTCCAGGCGGAAAAGCATCCAAAGGAAAAAGCGTCAAAAAAAAGCAAAGTATATAACGATAGGATTGTCGCAGTAGAGGTCCCGGAGGTATGTCAGTATCTCTGATATCATCGCCTATTACGTCATAAACGAATCAATAACACAGGCCTCGTCCGAACAGACATCTTCGTCTCCTATTTCCTATCGGAAGTTCTGCCATCTTAAGGACTGTTAGTTCGTCCCCTTTCCTTGTGGCCTTTTTTCATTTATTCTTCTGTTAAAACATAGCATTTTGAGGCATTTCCAGTGCTCTATGGCAGAAGTTGCTAAACTCCAGTATTAGTAACCTTTTCACACTTCCCTTAAGAACTCTGTTTTGTATCTTTATACCTGTAATAGTTTATTATGCCATTATGTATGGTAATTTCTGCATCAAGTAATAACGAATATATTCTCTGTCTTGTAATCAATAACAAAACAGCTGAATAGGCAAGCACGCCATATTGCCAGCTGCCATAGATTGTACGGAAAATCCACTGAAAAACTGGAGCGTTTCTATTTAGACACAAATCGGACATGCCATGAAAAATCGTACGGTCCGTACTTTACACGATCAAAATGTAAAAGATGAGATTGCATACGAGGGATCGTACGAGAAATTGTATAGTCTAAAGTGGCCTTAAGTATAGGTAGTATTTTTCTTTGTTATTAATCGCTTTACGAATGTAATATTATATATTTCTTCACTTTTAATTGCAACTGATAGGCTAATGTATTTTTTTAGTGTTCATTTTTTTGTTTTGTAGTGTTCAATTATTTATAACACTAATATCATGTAAATTTAATGCAGAATGTTCAAATGGTTGAGTGGAAGAAAAGGTTATGCCATAGGTGTTCAGCCTCACGAGGGTGGCCCTCATTCTCACCGCTTGAGGGTGAGGGCAAAATTTGAACGTGAGGGTGAGTGAGAGCAAAGTTGGAACGTGGGGGTGAGGGCTGATTGAATGAAGATCGGAATGTGAGGGTGAGATCCGGCCTCATGAGGACCACCCTTCAGAGATTGAACACCTATGCATTAAGTAAAAGGGAAATGAAAGGAAGAGTTAAAAATACACGAACTAAACCATAACGCACAGTTATAGTTCTCGCCCTCCCAAAGAAACAATATTTTACTCCTATTGTGAAATTCAAAGATGTTCAAGATCATGAGGGCGGACTTCACCCTCATTGCTTGAGGGTGAGAGCAAAGTTGAAACGTTGAGGGTAAGGGCTGACTGAAGTTGTGAGGGTGAGACCGAAATTGAAACGTGAGGGTGAGTGAGGTTTGACGAAAATGAACACCTCTGGTTACTATTGAGGAATCAGGGGGTTTGGAGCGGGCCTGTTCTGTATGAAATTGACCTCACCTTCAAGGTATTTGCACTAGATTCAAGCCACGGCGTGGTTCAGGGCCCAAGGACCCGGCATTCCGCCATTCACAGGTGAAACGGAGGAAAATGAAAAAGAACCCCATTCGGGATGGTCTGACTTAAAAAAAAAAATAAAAATTGTATGCCTGTGTAAAGGCAACTTTGGCTGCCGAATGGATGATGGGAGATAGTGGGAGAACCCCGAGTACACGGTGTTTGTTCAACACAAATACCACAACCAGAGGTCGAATCAAGGGCCCCACACACCAGAGGTAAGCGCTCTACTACTGCGGATAGAGCAGGGTCTGAATTTCTGGTCAACCTCCCTAATGTCACTTGGCCGTCCGGAACGCCAATCACCAGACCACAACAGCCGGAGTACCCAGTCCTTGCTGTCCAAGCGGTAATGTCGCGGACTTGGGATCGGCAATGGTTAGGAACGTGAATTCGAACCCCACGGGCAACTTTCTGACCGGTTTTCCATTGTTTCTCCTGTTTCACCAGGTAAATGCTGGAATGAAGAAAGTGGATCTTAACAAAGGACATGACTAATACTTGTATTTCAATATCACAAAATGTTGTAGAATCTAGATAGCATTATTATTGTAGAGTTATGACAGTAGTGATTGCATTCTAACAATATAAAATGCAATTATCATTCAAAACAAAAATGAGTTTTTTTTTTTTTCAAGTGAGCCCAACGTAAAAAAAAATCCATTGGGTTTTATTGGGCTGCGCCCACCTTGGCAAACTCTGATGTAACACAATGAATACAAAATACATTAATGCACAGTACACCCATTTGATGTGAAAGGACACAACTAAGGAACGTGTAACCATGGTGGTTTGAAAAACCGCTACTTTTAACCAGTGATTTATAATATGATTTGTGATAATGTAGGATACAAATTAGCTAAGATTTGGGGGGGGGGGGAGAAGATTATATTCATCGTGGTCGATATGCCGGAGGGAAAGAAACTGTTGGGAAGATAGAGACATCGTTGGGATGACAATATTAGAAGCGATCACCGAGAGGTAAAGGCCAGTACTAAACTGTAGGTTGACCATGCCCGGCATGGAATTCATTGGCGAACGTTTGTTCCTGCGGCGTTGAACTTGCGAATTCCATAAGCCGTAGAGTGAGTGACTTAGTAGGAAACAAATTGAAGGGGATTCCTTTATTTCTGAGGGAGATACAAGCACGGCAAATGATGAGGGAAGTGACACAAAAGTGGCAACATACAGGAAAGGATCAGTTTTGATGTTATTGAATGACCGCTTAAGTAGTGTTCGAGCATCACCGATCAAGAGGAGGAGAATGAAAGAAGGAATATATTACAAAATGAAAAATACATTGCATCGGGACGGTCCCTACAAAATCGGGAAGGGTGGCAACCCTGCTACTTACAGTGGAAGTATATGTCCACAAATTGTACCAGTCTCTTGTACTACTGGTTTACCACAATACCTACAGCCAAACGGGAACTACACGACGAGTGGGAAATTTCACACATTTCTGAACTTTCCACTAAGCATGTTTAGTGCAAGAAGGGTTAAGTCCAGACTGAATATTTTCTTTTTACTCCTGTTCCCAAAGTCATCGCAAAATGAAACTTGCACCAAAGACAGATTGCATTAAACTATATAATACTTTATTCCTAATAATATGAAAATACACTTTTTTTTAGATAGCCAGATATTCAAGATTTGCTAATGTGGCCTTGAAATGAAAAATTCAATATTTTTTTTTTGTTTTTTTTTTGTTTCCTTAGCTTCAAAACAATCTCAAAATGAATGTTCTATGGCATTTAGCAGCCAAGTTATCGTTATCGACCTTGTACGCATTCTTTTCTAATGTTGGCAATCCTGCTGTATGGATACCGTGTATCCCTGAAGGCTAATACTTTACATATGTCATCTAGCATCGAATTTTTGTGCAAATTTGAGGTAGTCGGGTTTGAGAGCTGTGAAGATTTGGCATGGAATGATCCTTTTGTATATTTTCAATTTTAGCTTTCTTGATATTAATCGCGAGGTTAGGACTTTCAGAACTGAATAGAAACTTGCATTTTTCCGATGCTAAGCGACTTATTATTTCTTCCGTGACCTCATTCTTGACTGTTACTTATCCTCTCAAATATTTAAATTTATCTACTTTTTTATCTCATTCATATTTTTCGTTCTTGAGATCGGAAAAAAAATCAATATGCAGAACTAGTTTGTCGCACCTAAAAAACGGAAGGTTGGGGTAACCCATTAATTTTACTAAATAAACAACGAGGAGTTCGAAAATCACATCCATTCTTTCCTCCGATGCGTCGTTTAGTTTCCAGAGAGAAAAGCAGTTGGTTCAATGCATTCAGTGTTGGTTCCATTTTGTCCACTCATATTTTTAGAATTTGATATTCCAATGCGAAGTTAAACAGTAGTGGTTACAGTGCTTGAACCTTGTTTGAGCTCTCTCTATATCTCGAAACTGTTTGACATATTATTACCTATATGTACCCTCAACAGGGTGAAATCGAACTAAATGGCTGTGATTTTGCTCTCCTACAATCTGGTGGTTGTGTGAAACAATGCCTTATTACCACTAAAGTACTACAATTGTTTCATGTAACCACCAAGTGGGTAGTGGTGAGGTGATATTACAGTCATTTAGTTACGATGGACTTCATCCCATCTGATCGATTTCATTCTTTTGACGGTATTCTGCTATTGGGGTCGCTGGGACATATCGTCACTAGCTGAACAAGGTTTTATTTTTTCGGAACTCCAAATCGTACCATCGTATAACTTTTCCCATTTGCTAGAATCATATGCTTTATTAGAATCTATGAAAAACTGGTGAACTGTCCCATTGTATTCCCATTTCTTTTTCAATATATGTCCCAAGGTGAAAATTGGTCAAACGTTGATTTTTTTTTTTTTTTTTAAATCCACATTGGTGATCTCTAATTCTATGTATACATTTAGGCGTGTTAGCTGGATATTACTGAACACTTCTAACATTGGGAGTAGACATTCAACGGTAATTATTAAATAATACACTTTTTTTCCCCACATTCTTACAATACATATTTATTAAACTTCACATACAATATACTCTCACAAACACATACAATATACTCTCACAACCCACTTAAATTGTATATCTACGACGACCTGAAGACTGAGCGAGAGCCTCAGAAAAGCCTAGCCGGTTCCTGTTGGGGGAACTACTTAAGACATAATCGTTGTAATTTTGTTGCAACGGTTTGATATTATTTTCTTGAAACCTTTTCGAGCTAGGTCAGTGGCATTCATTTGCGAATTTTATTTATTTATTCTTTTTGTTTACAGGAATTTTCTACAACCTACCTAGATGTTGTGTTCTTGAAAGTAGATGTTGATGAATGCGATGATGTAGCTCAGGAGTATGGTATTTCTGCAATGCCTACGTTCGTATTCGTGAAGAACAAAGAGAAGGTATGTTTAATTATTTTTATCGTTATTGTGGCAACTACTATTAATATTAAATCTTACTGCTTTCTAATGGGTGTCCCGCAAAGATCAGGCTAGGAAATCCTATTTGTCGTCGCACAGAGCTCTGAGAGCAAATGAATGTTATCTGTTCAAAAGTATGTTTCACATTCATCATCACGAATTGTACTACTTTCAGAAACAACGCAAGCAGCGTTCGCGAAATGCCTGATAAATATTGGTACAAAATTGATAAGACCAAGTTCTGCTATGTAAAGGCTAAAAATGACAAGAGCTGTGTGAATCAGAAATTCATGCACAGTTCTGTGAGGGTGCCCTAATTTTAGCTTCCCTTAGCGGTAATTATACATGCTAATGAATGTTGATAAAGAAATCTTGTAAGCATAAAAATGTACACGATAGTGAGCACATTGGATGAATGATACATTTGTGCAGTTGGTAGTTGATCAACGGGAAATGCAGCTTTGCTTCAGGTTTACTTAATCTGTTTATTGAATATTGGAGGGTTATTCGCATGATTATGGATAAGCGCATGAAAATTGATGATAGCATTACTACTTTGGAGGGCGGTATCAACGTTGTCGTGCAAAACGCGCTCTCAAAAGCGTTTGGGAAACCTTTTTCGTTGACGGAAAGAGTATAGATCTTAACATTGAACCATCTACGTTCCACCAGGTATAGTCGATGATCCGGAATGGCAAGCGAATTTTGTTGATGGAAGGAAAATTAATTAAGAACCGGACAAAATTTAGCTTCAAGAATGGAAAAAAGACAATTACCCCGCCATGGTCAAAAAAATTTCCTTGTCGAGTGAAGTTCTGTAGCTAAATGCACAAATTGGTTCATGTAAGACAGAGGGAAGATAAGTTTACCGCTAATGGATACGGTAAGCTGAATTATATGTGAATGTGGTGTTCCAGATGCTGATTTCGCTTCAGCAATAGTTTTTCACCCCGGTTATTGTGCGAGCCTGTGAACCTAATTGAATCCAGATTGGTAGGTACTTAGCATTTCAGCTACAGACTACTGTGGGATTCAATATCAAATGCAATCGCAGAATTCTCCATCGTTTCTTGCGATTGAGCATGTTTGTAGGTCGCAAAGCGCGGCATTTTGCTAGTAAAAAACAGGCGCCGTCTTGAAATTCCAATCCCAGGTTAGGCCGGCTTTGAAATCCGTTACTCAAACCCAGGGGAAAAAAAAGCCCTGGTACCTTTGGGGAGAAAGAAAAAAAAACACCTGTGCCCAGACGTTTTTTTTTTTTGTTACAATTTGAATTTTTTGAATTTTATGTCCTTTAGACATCTAAGGCGAAATAACGGAGATGAAAGGTGTCGGCCAGGGCCTAAGTTGAAGGTGCCATCCCGGCATTTTCGTGGTTTGACTGCGGTGGAAACCATGGAGGAATATGTTAGGATGGTCGGCCGCTGGGATTGAACCCACGATTTCCCGAATGCTACCCAACGCTCTACCATTGAGCTACGGTGGCTCTGTGTGTGTTTTTTCGGATCTTAGAAATGAATGCTTAGTCAATGCTTAGTACATAGGTGCGAAAAGGAATGCAGAACTTTGCGTAAACAGACTGACTTCTTTTGGAATGAATTTACTCAACCGCAAGGGGGAAGAGAGAACCTCGCATCGCAGAGAGAGAAAAAAACTAGACCGTTTCCATCACATAGCATATATATTTATTTTATTTTCTGTTCTCTAAATTAAAGAAAAGAAACAATTATAAACAAACTGCACTATAAACATTATAAATGTCCTACTCTAACAGTATGTTACCATTTCTTACATAGAAATCCATTAATATTATGTATACTCAGCCAATGATAAAATGAGCGGTCTCTTTCAAAAGCCTAAATTACAAAATTAAATGTTTTCCTCTGTAAGAAACGTGTTAGGAATAAGCCATTCATCAACAGATATGTTCCTGTACAAAACAGACTCAATTTTCTTTATTGTAATCTATTTATTTGAGCGCCATAAGAAAATTTCCAGTATATTGAAAATAAGGTACGATGGTATTTAAATCTTGAGAAGCTTCGAGCGCAAACTGTTTGTTTTTCAGGTATACAAACAGTTGTTGGATAGAAAAAGCAAAAACTTTGCCCTTGAAGTTTCAAGATTTATACACTATTATATTTTATTTCCAATATACTGTATAAATTTTCTGATGGCGCTTACCATTTTGTTCCTCCGAGCGGCCCCGTGATGATGTACGGCTGCGAAACTTGGACATTGAATGCGCAAACGACTCAAAGATTGAGAGTCACACAAAGAGCAATGGAGAGATACATGCTAGGAATAACCAGGAGAGACCGGAAGACAAATGAATGGATTCGCGCAGAAACAAAGGTAGAAGATGTAATCAAGACTGCGAAGATGAAGAAGTGGAGATGGGCCGGTCACATAGCTAGACGAACAGATGGAAGGTGGACGACAAATGTACTACAGTGGATTCCTAGAGAAAAGAAACGACCGAGACGACGTCCAAATGTAAGATGGGTAGATAGTCAAGCGTGTTTCAGGAGCTACATGGATGAGAATAGCAGCAGACAGATATGTGGAAAGAAAAGAGAGAGGCCTTCATCCAGCAGTGGATATAAAACGGCTGAATATAATATACATGTATGTGGTGGAGTGCGGAAAATGAACAAGGGCCATTTGTCAAACTTGAGTTAACTTTTTTGTATTGGCAATATAATTCCTAACAATTTGCTGCTAAAATTATAAAAAAATATATTTAAATTTGACTAAGTTATGCAAATTTGATTTAATTTGCGGAATAGTGGGGTTTTGAGAAAAACAAAATTAAGAGGGAAAGCGACTTGGCTACGGCGGCATCCAATTTAACATGGATTTTCACACATTTCTAGGAATATCGTAGTGTCATGTGGTTCCTTCGAGAAAAATACTCAATAGCCCTTTCAATATATATCATGGAATTATGAAGAACTTAAGTGAAGACCTTGGGAGCTATTTTCTGTTTAGAAGTAAGGATTATCGTAATGGAAATTTTCATAAGGAAGTTGATACATGCGCTATTAAAGCATCCTTCATTTCTTTTTCTTTTTTTTTAAGCCTTCAGTTATTTACCTTTAAGATGCCACGTATTGTGTTTTAAGAGGCTGAGTCATTTTTTCAAAGGATCCACATCAAACCATGATATTCATAGAAGTGTGAGAAATCCATGTTAAAGTGGACGCTTATTTTCCAGGAGGCATTAGCCAAGTCCCTCTCGCTCTTACACTTTGCTAAACACAAAACTGCATCCTATTTACAAATCCTTCATATTTAAGAAAACTAGACTTAAATATTCTTTGGAATGTTCTTTTTTTTTTTTAAAAAAAATAAATAAAACGCAAAAACCCGGATTATATTTTTCCGCTCTCCTGTAAAATGTTGCTTTCCGACAAATGATCCTTTTCCTTTTCTGGTGTAGTAAAAAGTAATCCATTATTTTGCCAATAGATGGCTTCAGTGATCTGTAGCTTGCGTTGTATAAGTCCGATCGGGTTCAACGAGATGGCATTCAAACGATGAGATTGCGTACTACAAACACTGTTCAGATAGTTGTGATGAGTTGACTCAGTGTTGTGTGAGCGCGCGTCAAAATGGACACTAGCAAAGAGAAAATACGCTATATTTTACAGTTTTTCTTCGATAAAGGCGAAAACGCAAGCCAGGCGGCTGCAAATGTGAATAGTGTTTATGGTCCTGATACTGTAACAGCCAATCACGCGCAATTTTGGTTTCGTCGATTCCGTGCCGGTAATTTTGACGTCAAAGATGTACCACGCACTGGAAGGCCAAGTGTCGAAAATGTCGATAAAATCATGGACATTGTCGCGTCCGACCGTCATGTAAGCACTGTTTCGATTGCCCAAGAGCTAAACATTGCACAAAAAACCGTGTGGAACCATTTGCATAAGGCTGGATACACAAAGAAGCTTGATGTATGGGTGCCACACGAGTTAACGCAAAAAAACCTCATGGACCGAATTTCCATCTGCGAATCGCTGCTGAATCGCAACAAAAGCGACCCATTTCTGAAGCGGTTGGTGACTGGTGATGAAAAGTGGATCACTTACGACAACGTCACGCGAAAACGGTCGTGGTCGAAGCGCGGTGCGCCGGCGCAAACGGTGCCCAAGCCAGGATTGACGGCCAGGAAGGTTTTGCTGTGTGTTTGGTGGGATTGGCAGGGAATTATCTACTATGAGCTGCTCCCCTACGGCCAAACCCTTAACTCGGAACTATACTGTCAACAATTGGACCGTCTGAAGGCAGCAATCGCCCAGAAGCGGCCAGCTTTGGCCAATAGGAGAGGCATTGTGTTCCACCAGGACAACGCCAGGCCACACACATCGATAGTGACTCGCCAGAAGCTCCGGGAGCTTGGTTGGGAGGTTCTTATGCATCCACCTTATAGTCCGGACCTGGCACCGAGTGATTACCATCTGTTCCTGTCCATGGCGAACACGTTTGCTGGTGAAAAATTCGCGTCAAGAGAGGCTTGTGAACATCGACTCTCAATTTTTTGCCAGTAGGGACAAGGGCTTCTATGAGAGAGGCATCATGATATTACCTTCCAAATGGCAACACGTTATCGAACAAAACGGCGCATATGTGACCTAAATCGGATCATTCTAACTATGGTAAGTCAAGCCTTCAATGTCATGCAAAAATAATGGATTACTTTTTACTTCACCATATATATATACATACACAATATACACATTTTTATTGTTCATTTTCAACCTCCTTTGGCAGTTACATGAATCGTTTACAGAACTACTTTGTAAATTGATGTCAATTTTTTCTATTAATTTCAGCTATGTAATGTTTCAATCATAATACAATGGTATACAATCATATTCAGAAAAAGGGGGAAACGCATATAAGCGAAATGAGTGTGTAAGCAAACAAGCAATAAGAATAAGCTGATGTGTTGGATAACAACATTGCTGGCGTGGTTATTAGCTAGTTGCAATTTCACACTGAGTATCATAGCTTCGATTTCCACCTACGCTAGCGTTTCTCAACCTTTTTCATTCTGCGACTCATAGAATTATGACCGTTGATCTGCTGTATTTGATAATAAACATCCTCATTACATTATTCAAAACTATTCAACAAATTACATTATTTTTGCAAAACCTAATTATAAAAAACAATAAGCAAAATAAAATATCGTCTTCGAAATTTATTAGTTTTAACCTACAAACCCTAGCTAAATTAATATTTTAATCTTCTCTTGGGACCCCCTTACTACTCAGGACCCCTTTGGGGGTCGCGATCTCCATGTTGAGAAACCCTGACATATGCCAATATGATTTTCTTTCAAAATCGTAAAATATTTTATTCATTTGATTAGATGCATTTGGGGGAATAATATGCACCAACCTCATTTATAAAACTCCAACTTACCTTAGAAAGTAAGAGGAATGCAGCATGTATTTTGTAACCATTATTCTGCTACTCAGAAATTGTTTCTTTGTCCATGCAATGCAGCCTGACATAATTTTTTTTTAAAAAAATGCGATTCTAGAATAGTATAATTTATCAAAATCAAGAAACCAGTGATATTTCTTAGGTGAGAACAATGTGGATTTAGATGTAGCAAGAACAAAAAAGCTCCGTTAATTTCTCCTGTCCACCTGGTATGTTTTCTATGTTAGCTACCTTAAAATATTGGAGCTCTTTAATTTTGATTCCTCCATCTGCAGTGATACCCCTAAACGATAACAGGTACAGAGGAACTGACTTCAAATTTGTGTTCAGCGTCTCGATTTATCCAGCCGTTTCTAATTTGGTGTTTAAAATTGGCAGACCCTTTTTATTTTATTAGCCTTCTGCATTTTAAGAATTCATTCAAGTGATTAAATTACAGTAAAGCAGATAGTAAGTCACTGACCTCAAGTTTGACGTCAGCGAATATGACATCGATTAATCTGCTCCTTTCTAAACATTTTGATATGACTATTAAAACTTTTGATATAATTATTAGACTAAACCTTGAAATGAGTAACCCTTATTAAAGAATGGTAATCGTTGACAGATTTCTTTTCATTTGACAGAAATCAAACTAATACGTCTATGCAATACGAACATAAGATGACGGAGCTTTGTAAGAAAAGCAGAGGAAGCTTCGGGATTCGAACTCGCGTCGCCAGCTTTACAGACGAAAAGGAGAAAAAATTAACGCGACGCAGCGCGCACGACCACGAAGACATAAGATAGATAGGCTTCAAGCTCAACTCGTAATGAAATTAAAGCAAAGTAAAAGTTATATAAAACTGATTTTTGTTTGTTTGTGTTTCTCGCATTTATGAGCTAATCTTCTATTGACTACTATTTTGTTAGATTCTATACATATGGAAACTATTTTGTATAATTTTTTAAAAGTTTCAAAAACAGTATTTACCAGGTGTATAAGCTTAAATACGCTGTTTTGTAGTCAGGAAAACACATGGTGTGTTCATAGAGAGCACAAAGCAAGTTATTCAAAGTACTTTCCCTCGCTAGGTACACATTTTGCCCACCTCTCGGGCAATTTGTGGAGACCTGCTCTTTCGAGGAAAACCACTCAAGCTATTTTCGGACGTCTGCGTACGAATCGAAGTGCTGCTCAGCGAGGGCGTGGACCATCGACGCAAACAGATGGTAGTCTGTACGGGCCAGGTCTGGTGAATAAGCGGGATGGGGTAGCACCTTCCACTTAAGTGTCTCCAAGTAGTTTTAGACCACTTTTGACGTGCGCGATGGGGCTTTGTCGAGGAGTGATATCAGCTTGTTGTGTCTTTGTTGATACTCCGGCCTTTTTTCACACAGCACTGTGCACGTTGATCAGTTGTTGGTGGTAGCGGTGGGCATTGACTGTTTGTCCCGGTTGCAACAGCTCAAAGTAGACGATATCCTGTTGATTCCACCAAACACACAGCATCGTCTTCCGTCCGAATCGATATGGTCTCGAAGATGATGATGGTTGGCCGGGATCAACCCACGATTTCTGGTGTTTCGGATTCGCGAAATATATCCTTTTCATCGCCCGTCACAATCCGATGCAGGAACGACTTTCTTCTTTGTCTGGCGAGCAACATTTCGCATATGTGTTGGCGTCTCTCCAGCTACTGATCGGTCAATTCATGCGGCACCCATTTTCCGAGCTTCTGAACCTTTCCCATGGCACGTAGACGCATGGAAATGGCTGCTTGAGTAACGCCCAATTGCTCGGCAAACATTTGTTGCGATTGGGTATCGTCCTTGTCCAACAGGGCCTGCAATTGATGGCCCTCAGACTTTCTGGGCCGATTTTCACGCTTCTTGTCACTCAGCTCAAAATTACCGTCTTTGAACCGACGAAACCAATCGTGGCACGTTGTTTCCGATAAAGCACTGTCACCATAGGCCTCCACAAGCATTCGATGCGCGTCGGCAGCCGATTGCTTCAAATGGAAGAAGAAAAGCAGAGCTTCCCGCATATGCTCTTTTTCTGGCACAAAACTAGCCATGCTTACCAACGGAACACTGTGTTGTTGTCTGCACTTGCTGATTATGTGCACTGATTCGTGTTGCCAGAGGTCCAACTCATCCACACAATAGGTCTGGCGTGCTCATGGTAGCTTCATACGCTCACCAACGCCATCTGTGGGCAAAGAGCGGATTTAAGCTTATACACCTGGTAACGTCTCAAGTGGGAGAATAAGCAAAACTTCATCGCTAATGATTACGGACGTAGCAACATCGCTGTATTATTTATTGTATGGCCAATAACAACAAACGAATAGTTCTAATTACTTTTATTCACATTTTTTTTACTACATAACGATTAGATTTACAAACATTATTTTCTTCACAAAGATGAATACTCTAAAACTTCATGAATACTCATTGTATTAAAACCAGCGCAGTGGTCACTCGTGTTGTTGCTAGGTTGCCATAAAGCTGAATTTCTGGACTTACACTTTTTGAGAGCTGCTATAGAGTGCGCTCAGATTTTGATTGGCTAAGTGTACATAGAAATAGAAATAAAAACGAACAGAAAAGAAATAAACAAGAATAAATAATACAAAGAGACACATATTACATTTATAAACTATAACTCACTAAATTTATATGTGCACGTTTTACCTATTAATCAATGATTGGCCATGTACCTACAGAAATATGCATAAAAATAAATTATTTAAAAAATACATAATTACATAATGTATGATGCAGTCATTACACGCCGCCACAAAAAAGAAGAGAAAAAAAATTGTGATCGCCGAACCTTAAAAAAGAAATACTTTTTTTTTATCAAAGTTCATTTAGAGTTTAAAGCGTTCAGTTGTAGAGAAAATCATGATTTGTTGCAAAATTCAAGATCCTAACTGAAAAGCTTTTCTCGTGTGCCTTTTGTGTTTGTTTGTTTTTCAGAATCACTGATGTCTGTTTCTAAAATTATACTTAACTTTAGGATTTTCCTCACCATCCTGAAAATTTTGTCACATAAGCTTGAAAAATCACGATTGGCCTCAAACTCTTGCACAGGATGGTAGTTGGTCACAGTGCGCCTTCACGCGTTTTTTGGTTGAGCAGTGTTCAATAACAATTGTTTGCTCCTAGAAGTTCAGCAGTGAGATAGTCCTGCCCATTTTGATTGTAATCCAGCTGGATTTGTTTTTTCGCGTTAGACTAGTTTTTAAGTTTACCTGTCTTAAAAGAACAATATTTATTTAAAATGGTTTTTCCTTCCGTGTCTATCATAGTATCTAGCTTATCTCCTCTGAGCCTGCTTCTGAAATTGATGCGCTAGGTGGTTTACCTCGGAAATCTTCTGAGCTGTTTCGTGCTCATACTGAGGATAGGAATCCGCCGAAAATTGATTTATATTTTTGTCTACTTCAACATCGAACGGACCACGCATTTCCCGACCAAAATGTAATCTGGCTGGATTAAAATTCGTTGAAGACTTTAATTTGGAATTGATTGCGAATTCCAAAGGTTTCAAATAGAAGATCCATTTGTTATGAGTCTCACAAAACATGGAGATTTTGTTTTAACTTGTTTTATATCTGCTTCAGCTAAATTGGTACACGCTCGGATATGGACCTCTTTTGTCTTTAACAGTGACAACCCATCCCACGAAAGTTTATTATTAAACACACTGTGGTTGTCTGAAACGACTGTTAGACATTCATAGACATGTCTCGACATTCGAGTCATAGACATTCGACTCACAATGTTCATCAAGCACTCACCGCCTGTGCAGAAATTGTTCGTAAGGGAAATATCCTCACAAATCGAGAAAATGCGTCGATACCACAGAAGACAAAGGAATATCCGGACGAAGTCCGACAAAGTGGTCCCATCAGATCGATATAGATACATTCCCCAGGGCGAGATACTTTAGTAGATTTCATGAAACTAAATTTCTTTTTTGAGGTTGGCTTGAATTTTAGACAAGTACTGCATGAACGGACGCAGTTAGTATATTTCTACTCCAAAGAATAAGTCCACAAAAATATCATTCCCTTCATTTTATCTTTCACAAAAAAAGCTCATGCAAAACAAGAATATTCACGAGAACGTTCCAATATTAAAATTCCTTGGCGCGAACACACGAAAATGTCAACTTCAAGAGTGCTTTTTATCTTTCCTGTTTCATTTTCATTCTGTACTGAGCTATCTTGTAAAATACTCTCTGGCCATAGAATTCCAGCCTCAATTCTCTTACCTGGAATAACCCAATCCATAGACAATTAAATTCATGATGCATTTATGACATCCACACTTGTCATTTTCTTATCTTTCGGTCTCTGGACCTTAATATAATCATTATTGCTCTGAAAATACCAGTGACCACTTCACACTTTCACTCCGAGCCGATCCCATTGTGCCACCGCTCTTCTCTGAGCCTCAAAACTCCCTTTTCCTTCCGAAACATCTGTCCACGGCGGGAGGAAAGGGGCGAGAAGGAATGGAGAACTGTGCGTAAACAGACTTGACTTCCCTCGGAATGGATTCGCCCAACCGCAAGGGTGAAGAGAAAACCTCGTATTTCAAAGAGAGAGAGCTAGACCGTTTCAGTCACATAGCATATATATGTTTTTATTTTCCGTTCGCTAAACTAAAGAATAGAAACAATTATAAACAACCTGCGCTATAAACATTATAAATGTCCTACTCTAACATTACCATTTCTTACATAGAAATCCATTAATATTATGTACCTGGAAATAAAAATTAATAGAAAAGAAATAAACAAGAATAAGTAATACAAAGGCACACGGATTACATTTATAAACTGTAACTCATTAATTTTAACTTTAAAAATTGTGCATGTTTTACCTATTAAATAATCAATGATTGGCCAATCATGTACGTACAAAAATTTACGCTATTTACAATATAATATGCATAAAAATTATTTAGAAGAATTAGCAATATATTTACATAATATAATAATGCAGTCATTACAGTCTACATTTGTTAAAGGTGATATACTGCTCAAAAGACTTATTTATAATTGATTCCTACTAATTTGACTTGTTTTAATTTATATATATATATTTACTATCACTATATAATAACTATTGACTTTATTTTGATGTGTATTTGACTATTGATTGACAAATTGTTATCGGCCACTGAGCCTTTCATAGCACTAATAAGAATACATTGATTTGTGAATTAGGTTATGTACAAAGGTTTTTCTTAAGATGATGAGTTAAATTTTACATACTATTTTTCTTTTAATTTTAGTGTGATAACTTTGATATAGAAGTGAAAGGTAATAAATAAAATTTATTAATGAAAATATTAGTTAATAAAATTAACTGTGGCTATTAAACTTTAATGTATCCTCTTAGCAAACAAAATTTTATGAACCATTGACAATATGTAAAAGGAGATATATACTACTCAGAATAGTAATATATAATTATAATCGTGGGTAACTAGTGTTTTTACTTGTAATATTTTGAATCCTTTTTTGCATACTCCACTTCTTTATTTTCTGTATCTGACTCAGTGCTATATTGGCTCGTCAGCTGTTCGTAGCACTTTAATAAATTGAGTTGTATTAGTATTTCTTTTTTAAATTATTGCATGACGAATGAAAGAATTCGCCGTATTTTAAGAAATCTTGAAACCGTTGACATAGAATACTTGCCCATAATTTAGTCATGGAATGATAATGTAATAGTGAATATAACATAAGACAAATTATTCAATATCTGTTAGATTTAACTGTTGATTTCTTTCCAATATCTCTGTTGCAAGTACGTACTAATGGGCAGTAATGCAATGTTATGAATATGCAAAGAGCCTGCTCCTTTACGTTAGAGATATTATAAACATAAGTTGACAGAAGTTTATTTTGGGGTGTCATAGGCTGCCTACAACAAATTTTGTTTTGCCTATTCGGCCTACTTCAGTGTATAGTGCCTATAAATGCCTATTTTATGGAAGCTGAAATAACCTTCTGCAAATAGTTCCTTCCCTTTTTGTAGTGGCTAAACATCCGGGCTTTAGCTATGAAATACATTATAACCTATTTAGATAAGCGGATTTGTGCCAAACTGCCTTGTGCTCAACAGTCTGCTCCGGCAGGATCTGATGTTTTTTAAATTTGTTTTGAGGCTTTTAGGCAACTTTGGCTCAGCCTAAATGAATGATGATGGGAGAATTGGTGGAATGAAGAAAGTGGGAGGAAACTGGAGAAGTCTGACAAAACCACGCACACAGAGTTTGTCCACCACAAATCCCACATAGCCCGAGCCAGGATCGGACCAAGAAGCCCACCTACCGGAGGTGAGCTCTCTACCACTGAGTCACCGCGACCCGAGCAGGGTCTGAATTACCGTTTAGCCTTCCCAGTATTACTTGACCTTCCGACACACCAACCATCAGACCACGATAGGCGTGGTAACCATAGTACTGCTTTTTTTAAAATTCTCTTGAGTTTTCCTGATTAACTCTGTGCTTCTGTGAATAGTACTATGGTATCAATATGGCATCTGTTTGAAAATTTATTAATATTAGTATCTAGTAATTTTGCACGGAATTTGATATGACAAAGACGTAGTTTATAATTTTATAATATACTTCAATAATAATTTCATTTTTAAGTAATTTGTTGATAAATATTGAAAGTATAGATCATGGAAATCTATCTAGTTTGAAGAGCTAATTAATTCTAGTCTGTCATAAAATCAACAGATGGAAAATTGTTGTTCTGTAGTTTCTATTGTAGTACTAACTGAACTCGAATACTTCCTTGTATTTCAATATCACAAAGGTAGTGTTGTAGATTTTAGATAGCAATATTATTCTAGAGGTAGAATAACAGTTGTTCGCATTGCAACTGAAATTATTATTAAGCATTTCTCTGATGTGCCCTAATTTGAGGAATCAGTTTAAAAAAATAATGAAAAAATAAGTTTTAAAGTGGGCCCAACTCGAAGAAAAAAAACTGTTTTTTCGGGCTGTTCCCTCCTCCGCAAACTTCTCTAAGCTCTCTAGCTTTTGTACACGCCCATCACCTTATTTCGATATCATTGACAGTTATTAGATTAGAACATTGTATCTTGAAATTTTGATCCTACACATTCCAAAAGGACCTTCAATTTCTCATGTTTTGTACCTCAGTTTTTATATATCTTATATTAAGATTGGTAGTTGCTATAGTCTTTAACCACATCATTCAAAGGATCAAAAATCGGATCGGCTCCTCGAAAGGCTCATCCTCCATGATTCCAGTAATAGTGGCGTCTTCGTTTCCTGCTCAAACTGAAAATAGTGCCTGTAATCTCTCACGCGCATGTACTTCATGGCAAGGTGTTGAAGACAGTACTTCAATCTGGCGTAAAGCCTCTAAAACTTTACTTGCGTTGATTTTCTTTGTAGGAAATGTACAGACAAGTGCTCAATCCCATACAAACACTTATTACTGTTCACAAACGTAAATACAGCTAGCCTTCTACTGCACTACAACAGCAACAGTCTTTCCTGTCGTGAATGGGTCAGTATGGGCAGCTACAGTCTGCGTCAGTGACTTCTGTTGTATTATCGGTGTCTGTTTACAAAATATGAGCTAAATACCCGCCAAGCATTGTGCAAACGTTCCTTGTTCGACTATTCAACCAGAACAGTACATGCCCTTCGAAATAATAGATTCTTGTGTACCGTTTGAGCGAATTACGTAGTCTGTTATTGGGTAAGTCACAGCTTTGGTTGCATGCCTCTAGCTCGTGATTGTTTTTCGCGGGCCATCGTTATTTTCAGGATCGTAGATTGTTATAGCAGATGTTCATACATTTTAGTCATGCGAGAAAGTAAGGACCGAAAGCAACCAATAGTTCAGGGAGGTAGTTGAATAAAATGTGCTGAGTTGAACAAACACTGCTTGTGTTATTTAAGTTCCCAACAGTACCATACCAAAAATGCTATTCCTGTCTCTTGCCCTCACAACGCCTTAATTCTACCATATCTGCAACCCAGACCTTAACTGAGGCTAATCACCCAGTAACCAAGCAGATCCGACGTGTAGCCATGCACATTCAACCTAAACTTCCGGCACCAATCCGAATCCACCCGCCTTAATCACCCAGTTCCATCCCACACTGAGCAAGATCAAACGAATTCTGAGTACAAGGTAGAAGGGAATAGCTTTTATGGTATGGTAAGGATAGGATCTACTTCTCACTGATCGAAATTTTGATGTATTTCACATTCGACAGGTGATGGAATAGTTTTATTTTTTCTGACTTCTTTCTGTTACTCTAATTATAGTTTCTCTGGCTCTTCTTCCACTCCTCAATGGATGTAATAATTTCCGAAACGAAAAGAGAAACTTCCATCTTAACATGGATTCGTCTGAAGAAACAGAAAAACCTGTCAGGATGGTCGGCCGCAGGTCTCAAAACCGCGTACGTACCCGTTGCCCATCGGAATCCTCCGATGTTACCGTCTGAACATCATAACATAATCTGTTCTATCTTCAAAGCTGAGCGCACACCTACTTGTTTGTGGTGTATTATCTACTATACTTATAAAATTTTTTGCAAATAATTTTCAGCGAAACCTAAGGGGCGAGAGGAAGCATCCAGTTTCGTAAAGGAATATATGCCTAATAATATAGGTAGATACGTTGTGTTCCGAACTATTTTTTTTAAAACCTGAGATGTCAGTTTTCTGTTAATTTATATTTAAAAGATTTTTAATTTATCTGTTTTACAAGAGAGAGTGAGTGAGTGTTTGTGAGGGAGTGAGTGAGTGTTTGTGAGGGAGTGAGTGAGTGTTTGTGAGGGAGTGAGTGAGTG
>JAGDQP010010152.1:33890-56729 GCA_022664845.1 Lepisma saccharinum
GAGTGAGTGTGTTTGTGAGTGGGTGAGTGAGTGAGTGGGTGGGTGTTTGTGAGTGAGAGTGAGTGTGTGTGTTTGTGAGTGAGTGAGTGGGTGGGTGGGTGTTTGTGAGTGAGTGAGTGTGTGTTTGTTCAGCGAGTTCACAAAACTAACTATAGGACTTGGATGCTTTTATAAACATGCTACTTCCTGGTGGGGAATGAAGGAACTCTTGGAACTCTTTATTTGATGCAACAAACACAAAGAAACAACTTTTAATGAATTAATTATAGGGGAGCTGACGTATTTGAAGAAAAAACAGTAATTTAAACTGAAGAACAGGTTAACTAATTTATAAATTGAGAACAAACTTTTTTTTTAAGTGAAAGGTTATAATTGTTCTTGGTTTTATAATAACATTATTAGTAGTAGTAATAGTGTTATTAGCAGTAGTGATTGTAGTAGTAAGAGGAGAAAAAGTAGAAAATTTATTAGCTTACACTATTGGAGAAATCCTAGTCAGTAAAACTAAAGTAAATGATCGGGTGGAAATATAAAGTCCGCTAAATTATATATTTTCTTGTACGTATACTTTTGTAGAATTCGGGGACGCCACCACCTTCATGCAATCCCACCATTTTAACCTCTCTGTTCTTAATGTGAAGTTTTTATTTCACCATTCAGAATATTATTCCAAGATCTGATACATGGTATGCAATAATTGTATGATACTTCCTGCGATGTTTTTAGTACATCTGATTAAAAAAAAAAAAAGAAATAAGACACGAACGAGTGGTAAAAAATTGTTTAACCCTGTTGAGAAGCAAAATACAAATAAACAACAATTATGTAAAAGAAAATTTACATATAGTAGTAATGCGAAATTATTTCTCTTGTAATTTGCAAAATAATGCAGTTTTAGGAAATAATTTTTTTCAAATACAATAATTTGGAAATCGAAAAATTATGAAAAAGCATACCTGCAATGCTTCTCATTTAGAACGAACAAAAGTCTTTCAATTGTTCCTTATTTCATGAACAGCTACCATGATATTCTTGTAGAATATCTCCTCAGAATTTTAGAATTATTGTGTTCAACTTCCACTAATTTATTTTTCTTTTTTTTTTAGATTGAAGAATTTTCTGGAGCTAATGCCACACAATTGGAGGACTGCATTAAAAGGCTGAAGTGAACAGTGACCAGAAATAGCTATAATCAGGATTATACTCTTCACTTCGTAGGTTGTAATTTCACAATTAGTTTAGTTGTGTGGTAATTTGTATCTCTAATTTTCGATACACTAAATTTGTTTTCGATAGTGTATTTTCTAAATATAGTTTGCTCTTTCGAATTTCTATCTTGAATATTATCGATGTATTAAAAGTTAGTGCAATCTGATACCGTGTGGTATTTAAATCAGTGTTCCATTCCAGTTTTAATTTTGTATTGTAGATTTGGATATAGATATATATATATATGTGTGTATGTGTGTGCGCGAGCGTGAGATTTTTTTTTTTTTTAATTTTAGTTATTCAGGAATGAATTTTTCACGCAATTTAAAACAGATATTTACTGTACTTAGATTGAATTCTGGAGGTTAAGAAATATATATATATTAATTAGGGGAAAAGTCATTAAGTAACTGGAATTTTGTTAATATGTTTCCAAAAGTACTTGCACTAATTGTTTTGAATCTTATTTTCCGACGTAGTCCTCGTGCTTCGTTCTCTACACACTAGGTCCAGCTGTACATAAGGTTGCAGATGTCCTTTAGAGAAAAGCTTTGTGGTGTGATCTTTAACCAACTTTGCACCGCTTCCTTTACCTCTGTTATGTGCAAACTTCTGAGCCTAGCAAGTGTCCTTTCAGAGGTCCAAACAAGTGAAAGTGCAGTGACACTAACTCCATACTCTGCAGTTAATGAATATTTCAACACCTTCATTTTCGGAGCACGTAGCGTAATTGCTGTATGCGTCACAGACTTGATGCTTATTCTACTGTTTCATTGTCCCAGTTGCCACGTTAACTGGCCTCCCACCTCGATGTTGTTCTCAGACATTTTGTCTTCAGTTTTAACTTTTTCACCCCATTCGTACACTCTTCATACTGAACCTTCGTTCATCTGCAAATTTTACAGCCTCTGCTTACAAAAACCTAATTAATGCTTCGTTGCTTTTCCACGTTGCAGATCGACAGCAGGACGGTTATGTTGTAGAGCTATTGCGCAGGGCAGACTGCTCGATCGTCGATTCCTATTTTGGGATATTGCAAAGAAGCAGTTTTATGTCCTGAAATAGTTTCGTAGTGCATACTTTTCCATGCGCTTTAGAATAAAATTCTTGTTACTTAATGACATTCCGCCGTGACTCTAGAGCTGCACAGCCATGTTATGTTGGCAAGTATAGGCATTTTGTGTTATATTAATGTATTAAGAGTCAGAAGCGTGTAACAATAATGAGTTACTGTTAATGCAACTCAGCCTGTGGTAATTATTGTGCCTTCAGCAGTTTTAGAATATTTTTCTTGCAGCATTGATTAGTATTCTGGAACTATAAATAATGACTTTCTTGAATGTAAAAGAGTACGAACTGTAAAAGAAAAAAGTTTATGTAAGAAAAATGTGCAAAGTTGAATAATAGTAAGCAGCATGTTTAAAGGATAGACACAACGATAAGATTATAAAAGTTTTCTAATTCGATACTCTGATATTTATATGACAAGCCTCCTTGTATAAAATTAGGAATAGTTAAAGACGAAGCCTTGAGTTTATACGGATTTTTAAGTATTGAGACATTTTATATGTATTGTAATCTATAACACGGTGTTACAAGATTGTTATAGAGAGCTTGTTATCAGTAATATTATGTCCAGGATTATGTAATATTGATATATGTTTCGCTGTTAGTCTGAAAAGCAGACAGTTGTTTCTTGATACCTTTTTTTTTTCTGTATGACATTGAAAATAAACTGCGTACTCATAAATGTGAGTTTTCAGTGAAGTTATTAAACTAATTTGATGAACTATGTCTTTTTGGCTTAGCGACAAGTTGCTTACTCTCGATGACGGACAGTACACCTTTTATGTAGTATCCCTGATTGTGAGGTCACCATGAAACTAATCATCTTCAATGAAACATAATAACTATTGTGAATTTCTAGGGTTTTAGATAGGCTATTGATACTTTACAGTATTACTATATTGAATGCCTAAAACTTTGATGCAGTTATACAGTAATAAAGTAAGATCAATTTCTTTGGGTTTTGTATCGAGAAGTGATCATGAAAGCAGCGTTGTGCATTCGCTTTTACCCCAGATAGATATTGTGAGGTGTATTATAAATGATGCAAAGGTTGTGGTGGAAGTTTATTTCTAATATTCCGCGAAATTCGCTTTAGCGGAAGGGAAAGTCATGAAATATAAATTATGTAGGGTTTAGAGAGGGTTCCTAGTTGCATAACTATCTAGTTATCGTATAAGTGCTACCAACATCAGTCGAAGTTTGAATATAGAATAATGTACGGCTGATAACTTCGAATAACATTGGTTTCTGCTACTTCGAAGTTCGAATTATAGCACTAGTTATAATCATGCAACGAATTCAATGTTTATGAAACAAAACAATATCACCCATTGATACAGCATAGATTTGATTTTCAACCATGACAGTTCAGTACATACGGGAGTTTCTTACACGACACACATTCAAGCCGGTATCTGTTGCAAAACTGATCGATTAAAAAATACATCAACAGGCTGAAAACTAAACGAGTCATGAATTCAGAAGCACGGTAAATCTGAAAAGTGCATACGCAGAAAGATCCTGATTTTTATGAATACAGCGACCCCCACTGACAATTTTCAGGGTTTCAATAAGTTTGCCTAAAAATAATCGGAACAAATAGCTGGAAAACAGTACGTACCTATGTAAATAATCCTATATGTTCTCGTTAGCATTGGTAGTTTACAATAATTGAGGGATTTGCCGTAAGAAGCGCGCGTATGCTTTTTCAGGCATGTAAACTTTGTATTCTTTTCGATGGAAGCTGTTTGCTACATTTTTATCTAAAATATCTATTTTCTAAACATAAATTAGTTATATGAGAAAATGTTGTAGTTTTGTTTCGAAAATAATTGTGTAAATTGTCTTGCTTATGTTACAGAATATAGAAATGAGACATCAGTGACATTCAATTTGCTATTTGCTTTGTTTGGCGTCCTCCTTTCGGCAAATCACTGTATTGGGTATCAGCAAAGTGATTGCAGGGAGTGGCAGAGAATATATATGAAGATGTTTAAAAAAAGTTGAGAAAAAAAGGATACCTACATAGTAGAATACTGAGACAGGAGTTCAGAACTTCACAAACACAATTGAAAAGAGAGAACGTTTCGCAAAAGCATCTTCACATGGTAAGAGAGTAAAAGAAGAGAACGGACTGGTTCAGAACTTGGGCTAAAACGCCATTCTGTTAACAGATGCTGTGTAACAGTGTGGTCAGGTTATGGAGGCGAGAAAATGACTAGATAGGTCGGAGGAAAACACCAAATGGAGAAATAAGTACGGAGGTCCTTAGTAGTAGCTAAGCGGCTTCCTAAAGAAATAAGAGGATAAAGAATCTGAAGGGAAGGGGAAATAATAATAATAAAAAAAATAATGAAGATGAAGGGGAAAGAGAACAAACAATATTGAGAAATAGAATAAAGTGCAACTAGAGACGGAACAAAGGAAAGAATGGAAGACGACGACACTGCGCTGCAGGAAGTTGAGGCCGGGTTCATGGTTGGCGGAAAGGATAGAGATGTACGTCTGCTCCTATCTCTTTCCAACTGTGGCATGGGAGTCAGGATTCAGGATGTTGACAAATTTCGTCAAGTGCAGCAGTGATAAGAAATACGAGGGTTGATCCAGAAATAAGGTTCCCATCAATTTGACAAATAGACAACATTGCTCATTCTCATAGCAATGTACATCGTTGGAAAGAAGACACTTTGCTCTATTTTTCGACATAATCGCCATCTTTTTCTACGCATTTTTGTAGACGGTGCTCCAATTTCTGTATCCCAATGTCGTAGAACTCCGCCACCAACCCGTTGAGGAAGCGTTTCACCTCGTCTTTGACTTCATCATCGCTGCGGAAGCGTTGGCCATTCAAGTGTTCCTTTAACTTCGGGAACAAGTTATAATCGCTAGGCGCGAGGCCCGGACTGTATGGTGGGTGGGGCATGACAGTCCATTGTTTGGACTTTTGATTCGTTTCGGGAGTGAAATGAAACACCCACGTTTCGTCTCCCGTAACAATGGAGACCAACAATCCTTCCTTATCTTCTTGACACTTTTGAAGAAACTGGCGAGCACAAGCAAGGCGTTTCTCCTTGTGTTCTGCTGTCAACATACGCGGTACCCATCGAGCACAACACTTGTGATACCCCAATTTTTCAGTCAAAGCTCTGTCCACTGTACCGTAAGAACTCCCAGGAATCCGAGCAACAAGTTCACGGACGGTTATCCTCCTGTTTTGAAGCACTCTGCGTTGGACCATCACGACAATCGCCTCCGAAACACGATCTTCCACACCGTTCTTCATTGTGGACGTCCTTCCGACTGGCACTAAACTCCCTACATCACTTTCGGACGTGTTGAACGGACATACACTTGTCGCCATACACCTCTATCAACTGAAGATGAATATCCACGGATGGAGTCCATTTGGCGTGCAAAAAGCACTTGGCGGGAGCAACAATGGGCACCACCATCTAGGACGGCTGCTGAGCCGACTGAGCGGTGCAGCGAAGCGCGGCCGGGCGGAATCGAGAGTGGGGGAACAGCCGCGCACAGCGGTGTTGCCAGATTTCCCCTCGCACCTTCCCATGCGGCTGGAGCTCTTTGTGAACCTTATTTCTGGATCAACCCTCGTATATATGTATTATGGTGGTCCTTATTTATATGGGGAAAAATAAATTTAAGAATTTCCTTGGACGAACCCCCTAAAATAGTTCCATATGGGACCAAATTAAGCCAGGAAAAAAATTAGATCCATTTAATAATATTAAATGGTGCCTCAAGCGACCTAAAGTTTTGAATGCGTTTACAATACATAGTACGAATATATGGGGAAAATCTGTAGTAAACCATTACAATTTAGAAATGGCTTAAGGGAATGGGAAGATATCTTGGATAATGGAACTAGAGGAAGAGACAAACCTAATTTTGTATAGCATTATCATGGCGGCCATCTTGGATTCAGGTAAAAATTTTCAAATAGGAAGAGGGTCATGTGACATATCGTTTTGGGATAGCTTTTCACCACAAACGTAAATCTGGCATTATTTTCAAGTTACCTATAATCATGTAAGAGTTATTACGTGTGAAAAACGAAATGCTTCGATGTAATGTTATTTTATTGTAGTTACGGACCACAGATTTGTAAGAATATTGGAAGTCCGTTACATAAACTGAAACACTGCTAGAGAAAGTTAAATCTTTCTTTCGCTATGAACTGCAAATAAGTTTCCATCAAGATGCTTCATAGATCATTCTGAGGAAAAAGAAAAATTATAACTTGGAAGAAATTGAAATATCCCTTATTTATGTAGTAGCTTTAAGGAATGATTTCAGTCTTGCTTTTGCTACATAGTTCACTTTTGTCACATCTAGGAAAAGATTGTCTGTGGGCCTTCACTATCTGCAAAAGAAACTGTTTCTGCTCCTCATTTTTCGTCAGAACGTTGTAATCTTCCATTAGTTTCACTCCCCTTTCTTCTGCATCGTTTGTTACGTGGATGAATTGAACTATTGTCTTTCCTTGAAGATAGTCATTGTTATTTGACCATGAAATTGGATCACACTCAAGAAACCCTTTAGGTATTTTAAATCTCTCGAAGAATTTTTTTGTGTTTTAACAAAATCACTGATTTCTCTTTTCACAAACATTTTTATAGTATCAGCTCTTTGCTGTTTCACGGTTTCCCCTTAGTTTTAATTCTTTCAACCATTTTTTGTTTTTCAATTACGCTAACTTCATCATCAAAAAGCCCCAACGCTACATGTTCCTCCCGTCAAGTACCATAGATGGCGAGAAAATTTAGAAAGAGCCACTTCAGATAATTCTTCATCTATTTGTCTATAACTGTACAAACCTTTCAAGAATTGCAGATCTTGTAATGGTGAATGGGGTGCTTGATCACATTGAAACCAAGCTTGCACATATAGTCGTATCAGAAAAATGCATATTCTCCGAAGACCCGTTTCTATTTGCTTCGAAATTGTTGGCGAAAGAGAAATATTTTTAAACAGTAGATTGCTTTTCTCATCCACCTTGCATGGTGAATTGCTCCAGGCAAACGAAAGAAAACGCCTCTAGGAGGTATGTCACCTAAGAATATGATGGTCAGTTCTAAAAATTATCTGTAATCTTCTGTGTCCTGCTTCTACAAGTTTCATAGCAAAATTTAATACTTCATTTCTTACATCGGAAATATTGTTCCTTACATCATCAATTCCTGGAATAGTGCAATCTATTTTAGACCACTCGTTCTGAAAACGCTTAAATCGGGGAACGTCCGGTCCAGATGCAAACGAAACACAACACTTATCAAATACACATTTTAAAACCAATTCATAAATATGGTGTCTACAAGGAAGTTATAGAATATTTCTTTGGAGCTTCTGCTCTAGCAGAATGCAAGCACCGTTGGCAGGACCCATATTGCAGGGAGTAGTGTCACAACAAACTGCTTGCACGAACTTGACCAAGTTCCATTCTTCAAGCGAATGAACTATACTAGAAGCAATATGTTCTCCTGTTGATGATGACAAAATGGGAACACCAATTAGCCTCTCATGACCATCTCCTGTAATAATTACTGGTAACCTGTCGACAGTCTCTCTGCCAGTCAAATTCGGCAGTAGTTTTCCGTCCCAATGCACAACTAACGCACTTGATGTACTCTGACATTGTGTTTTGTGGTCCTGTGCAACTTCGCTGCGAATTTTCTCGCGGCATCGGTGAATGGAAGACCTATTTATTACTAGTTCCTCTATATTGACCTAATGCTTCTGCCGTGGCTGTCAGAATTTGTATTGCTGCTCTCAGTGACCTTGTATCGATCAAGAGCAGCAACCAGTCTTGGAGTAATAAAATTAGTATTTCCTCTTTTGCATCTCTTGGATGATCCAGGCACACACACACACACACACCCATTTTTACATTTTCTCTAACATTCTCAACTGGGTTTTCCTCTGCATTACTTGAACTGCTTACCTCCCTGTCTTTCCTTGTATACATTTCAAACAAATCATTTTCATAAGTACATTTTCTCTTGCGTTCCTCTTTCTTTTGAAGCTGTGCTTATCCCTTTAGTTCGTTTCGCGCCAAACTTATGTCTTTACCAACCATGCTACAAGTAGTCCGGGTGCCAAAGGGGTAAAGCTTGTTTTGAGGTATGAATAGAATGTTTTTACGGGTTGTGTTTCATTGTGGTGTGTTTCGAAATTCCGTTGGATGCCACCTTCCAGCACGTGAGCAATATCAGTAATCCAGCATGGCGGCAAATATGGCTGCCATGGACGTAATTTCCAGACCTTTAAGTTATATGTACGTGCGGCATATCAAATTATATGTTTTTATGGCCGGGAAATGTGAAACTGTAGTCTCTTTTTTTGTAAAGTCAACCGTAACGAAGTTAATAAGTGGTAGCGGTTCCTCATTCTATTTTATTTCTTGTAGGTCCTGACGAGTGAGTGCCATAGCTGGCTCCACAAAACAGCAGTGTCTCTTTGAGTGTGGGAAAACAGATGTGGTGACAGCAGTTACCGCTAAAAGAATAGAATCCATAATAGCAGCAAGTAAGCAACGAGGAGACTGTATTTTTCAAGAATTAGAGCGACGCCTTTCTGCCAACCCCCGGTTGAAGATACACTGCCATAAAAGCTGTCTCTCAAGTTACACTTCAAAAACCCATATTCAGCGAGATTTTAAAAGAGCGCAGTCACAGACAGAGGACACCATTCAACAACATAAACGGCAGTTACGCCCAGATTCACAAGCATTTGACTTTCAAGCTGCGTGCTTTTTTGTGGGGAAGTGTGCAAAGACCGTGATCCGAAAAATCCTGACCGGTACCAGCATTACTTTCTATTACATACGTTGGATGTGAAGCAGATAATACTAGTGTGTGATAATAGGAAAGACAATTGGGCTGAAGAGGTGCGTTTACTCATTTTAGGTGCTAGCAGTGATTTTCATGCCGCGGATGCTAGGTGTCACTGGAAGTGCCACAAACTATTTACAAGTGCTAGATATATTACTGTGGCAAGAAATAAACCCTCAGCGACTAATGCGCAAGAAGACGATGCCGCTTTCAAGGAAGTTGCACAAGAAATGCTTGAAAACAATAGTCAAACATGGAGCAGTGTCGCTTTACACTCCTTATATTCATCTTTCGGAGGTCGACTATCGAGAAGACTGTTAGTGCAAAAACTGCAAGAACATTTTGGAGATGAACTATTAGTATTGTCCTCTCCCGGAATAGCAAGCCTGATTTTATTCAGGAAGCATTGCACAATGTCACTGATTTCAACTGAAAACGAAGAGGACTTTCTCTCGGAACATAACAGACCAGTGGCTGCTGCAATACGAAAAGAACTCCTACAACGGACAAATCTTAGTACTATGTCAGGATTAATGTCGAATCTGCAAAACGTGATTGTAGTCAGACACTACTGCAGCTGATGTTCGATCTGAATATACCAGATGTCGCAATAGTTTCAATAGGCAACATAGTAACCAGTTGCTTGAATAAATCAGCAGTCCCATTGCAGCTTGCATTTGCCAATGCAGTGCAGAGAAAAACTGTCATCGAAGAACTAAGCCACTTCAAAGTTACCAGTACTCATGATGAATACAAACGTTTCAAAGCATCAGTAGCTAAAGCTTGCAGCCACAAGTTACGTGCACGGAATAGGAAAGAAAACAGTTCTGAAACATCTTCGAGACGGGAAGGAGTTACTGACACTGTCGAGTCTAATATGGCAGAAGTAACAGAAGAATGCACAGCATTTATCACTGCTTGTTACGGCGTCCGAGGTGCTAAGAACATGACAGATGCAAGAATAACAGTTTGGGCCAAAAAAATTCGGAGAAGAATCTACGAGCTCCTTCTCTATCATCGCTCCCACCGACTCATGAATGTTTCGTTGAAAATGTTAAGCGGCTCATCTTCAATGCATCATTTGGTTATCAGCAAAAAGCGGGACTTTGCCATCAAGCATGCTTCGAACATCGTTTGGATGGCAGAAGAAAGATGGCATGAATGAACTAAGTCCAATCTCCATTCCACACAACATTCCAGTCACACCTCCATGCATTTTAGACATGGCCAAGTGTTCATGTCGCTCTGATAAACCGTGCAGTACAGCGAGATGCACTTGCACAGGAAGCAACATTTCTTGCAGCTTGATGTGCGTGTGCTACCAATCACTAAACGAATCTTGCTGCAATCCGCAAACCAGAATAGCGGATGCAGTGGAAGACAGTGACAGTGACGAAGACATGTTGTAGTCCTCGCGATACACGTACTTGCGCTGTATATTTTTAAGGAACTTGTTTTGACGTATACCACACATAGTGTTACGGAAACAAATTAAGGACAAACAGAGGATGAATTTGGATGAAATAGTGTGCGCGTGCAATTTGACTCAAAAGGACGCTGATGCCACCTGAGCTCGTGAATAGAGATCTCGGACGAGCGATTGTAGTGCAGTGCAGGAGTAAATGTGTGTTGAGATGAGTGTCGCATTAATATGTTTTATTTCAAGAGTTTGAGAATAATGAAGCAAGTAAACGAACCCTTCCACATTGGTATTAAGTAACTGAACTTACACTGAAATTCTATTCAGAATGGAAAAGAAATCAACAAAAAGTAATGCATAATTTGAGAACGCAATCATAATACACATGGAAATCTAACCTTCAAGAAATACAGCAGAAAACTAATAAAATTTTAATGGGAAAGTTTTAATGCTACGACGAAAACACACAGGGTAGAAAACAAATGCAATCACAAGCAGAGTAAGCTAGAGGAAAGTCAGTGCTGATACACAAACACAAATATATATATAAAGAAAGAGAGAGAGGAGCTCTTGAATAAACAAAAAAGCCAAACACGCAGGAGAAAAGTAAACCAAAGCCTGCTGTTGAAATAACGAGAATCTAAGATCTCCCATGGAAACGACATAGGCAACTCAAGTCTAATATTATTAATAATCATCATCATCTAGAAAAGAAATTGTCATACTAATATGAACTGCAGTTCTTAAACACTTAAATAACTAATTATTCATTAGTTTACGCTTAGGGATTGATAAATCTATCATAATAGTTTGAAATTAATTAGTATCAACGTTAGGATTGGAACTGAGAGTTATAAATAAATTAGTAGAGTAGGGAAATTCTAAGTATTTGTAGTGTTATTGTTTACGTGTTGTGTATGTATGGAAACTCCACCGATCAGCACTGGACCCCAAACCGAAGAAGCGGCTGTCCATTTGTCCCACCTGTAGTGGAAAGAAGTCTGCGACTCTTCTCCGGCGTACATTGAAATTAAGTCTTATTGCGAGGTAGGGGAAGGTAAGAGGGCCACTGAATAGTAAAAAATATATAATAATGCACGTATTTGCAGAACAAAGCACTTCACAGTGACCTTAGTTTTTGCATATACGACACGTTTACTTATTTTCCATTTTCTTGATATAAAAAAACGGATCAAAGGACACGCCCACACCCATAAATATTTCGTTACCAACGAATCCAAAGAAACACTTACGCTGGACGCCATCTTGAATTACACAATTTGCTCAAGGTTCAGAGTGGCATCAACTGAATTTGAAATCAATAGTTCGTAACCTATCAAAATCACTAAAAACATTTTATTCATACTTCACAACACGGTCAAGTGCAAATTCGGCATTTGGCACCCGGACTAAAGGTCCTTTCTGTCTTTGAGACAAAAGAAACTATCTTCCTTGATTTTATTAATACCTAGAGCATTAGCGTGGGCTATATCAAATAAATCAGGGAGGATATTTGAGAAGGCTTCTTCTTTTTGTCTTTGCGCTTCACTCGAACTTTTATTGTTCTTCTGTAATGCTCGCCATTTCGCATACAATGCAATCAGCTTGTCAACACTGCGTTGGGTATCCTTTACCGGGATTCTTGCCTTTTGCCAAAACTACCTGTTTCTTTAACAGCTAATCGTGCACTTTCCCTCACTGTCAGATTTACCGTTCTCAAGTTGTAGAAAAAGACACTCAACACTTGTTTCTTTGATGGTAATTTACTTCCCAGAATCTGTTCATTGGCACTACCAATTAAATAAATTTCTTTTCGACGCGTGGTTGTATCCGCAGCTTGCATTTTCAAACTCACTAGAAAATTGAAATATTCAGCTGTTAACCCTGAAATTTGAACTAAAGTAACCCTTACCTCTGTACCATGCAAATACTCAAATAGATTTAACATTTTGCGGTGAGCTTCATTTTAATATTTAAAATCTAATATCAGGCAGCAAAAATACTGCAAGCAAACAAAACTCTTTGCCTACAAAATTATAATTAAAATATTTTCTATATTTACGCATTTACACTTTAAACAACTAAAAAAAACTTAGAAAGTATAAACAGTATATGCTGCTGCCATCTATTGACCAACCGAGAAACCAAATTAACTAGGAAGTAATTACATTGTATTGAATGACATAAATATGCTATTCCAGTAATTAAATGCATTAATACATTATCATTGTTGCGATATTTACTAAGGTTAATATATGATTGAATAATAGTGCCAGAAGCACAAAGATTTCTCCTTTTCACAGGTAATAATTCTTGCACAACTAAAGCTATCTTTAAAATAGTACCAGATTTATGTTTGTGGTAAAAAGCTATCCCAAAGCGATGTCACATGACCCTCTTCCCATTTGAAAATTTTGACCTGAATCCGAGTTGGCGGACTTCAAGGTGGCCGCCAAGACAATATTATACAAAATTAGGGGTCTCTCTTCCTCTACTTCAATTATCCAGGGTATCTTCCCATTCCCTTAAGCCGTTTCTAAATTACAAGAGTTTGTTCCAGGTTTATCCCATATACTATGTATTGTAATCTGATTCAAAACTTTAGGTCGCTTGAGGCACCATTTAATAATATTCAATGGTTCAATGGAGCTAATTTTCCTCCTGGCTTTTATATATATATATACGGTAAATTTGAGGAAAACACAGCTTATAGTTTCGTTTTAGGTCACATATCTAAAAGTTACTACGATATTTCGTGCACGCAGTGTGTTAGTTTTCAAGTGTATAGAAGTGCACGTGATCACAGTGCAAGGTTGAAGAGACAGTGGCGACTCGTAGCAGACGATGCATCAAACTTGGAGAACAAAAGACTGCTATAATGCGTAGATTTTCGGAGCTTGAAATAGTAACTGTGTAGCATGTAAGTACAGGGTGGGATCGTGGGTGGTATTGTGTTGAAAATGCAGAGGAAAAGAGAAGTTTAGAGTAATTGAAGATTAAGGCCAGGATGTATTTTCGCTCTTAAACCATAAATAAAGACATTCTCACACAGAGGGCGTGTTGAGGTGCTGGTCGTAGGGGGTAAAATGTTGATTATGGCAACCAGGAAAGATAGATCAAAATTGGTATTGTTGGACTCGGTGTGCAAGGAAACTGGGGCATTTGGTTTGTTGATAGTACAGAACTGACGATGGTTATTAATACGAATGTTTAGAGCACAACCTGTTTTCCCCACATAAGAGGCATCACATAACTTGCAAGTTAGGATGTATATAACATTAGGGGTGTGGCATATACCCTTGGGACTGAGGTTGTACTGGCCATTAGCAATATTGATATTGATTCTGGGAGAAGTGATGAAAATGGAGCAGACCTTACATCTGGAGGGTCTTGTATGTATGGGCGCCGATTTGAGGTGGTGGTAAGGAGGGATTCGTACAGACCAAGATGTTTCTAAGATTAGGTGCATGGTGAAAAACTAATCTAGATATGGTGGGGAATATTGATCTTGTGTCTGGGTCAGATTGGAGAATGTGGAAATTAGAGTGTAGGATTTGTTTGACCTTGGTTAGTTTAGGATGAAACTAGGTGATTTAGAGCCGGTGGGTTGGATTTTTGAATGGGTTGAGTGTGTAAGGATGCACGGCGGATTTGTTTGGTTAGAAGAGTAGCCTCGGTTTACTAGAGCCACCTGGAGGCGTTGGTTGTAAGCTTCAGCAGCAGAGGTGGAATTCAGGCTTTGTCCTCTGAATGCAAGGGAGAAAGGAATCGCTTTCTTGGTGTGGTAGGGATGGGAACTTGAGTAGTGTAAATACTTCATATGGTTGGTGGGTTTTATGTGAACGGCAGTGGTGAGGGTGTTGTTTTTCTAAAGTGAAGCCACGTCAAGGAATGCCTTTTGTCAGGAACGGACCAAGTGAACAACACGGAATTGATTCAGTTCTAGAAGTCTTGAGACTAGTTTCACCATGAGTCCATAGCATCATTATATCATCCAAGAATCTTACCCAGAGCAGAGGGGTCAAAGGCTGAGTTTGCAGGAAACTAGAACAACTGAACCAATTCTGTGTTGTTCAATTCACTTGCTCCGTTTCTGACAAAAAAGTCACATTCCTTGACGTGGACATTACTTTAGAATACAACACCCTCACCACTGCCGCGCACATAAAATGCACCTGTTCACATATACAGTATTAACACCATCATTAACCTTGTACCATAAGCTGTTGCAAGGAGCGTATAATCCCTAAAAAGTCACAGATGACCTGCTGGGGGTCAAGTTTTGGACTCTTGTGAGTCACATGTCATTTATCAATTTAAATCGTATAGGAACTCATATTTATTGTTTCAAAAGTCGAATGCTTTGATGGTCGTCATTGTCTGAAATATGACACTTAAGCTCCGTGACCGTTGACCTCTTGTGACATTCCTTTCAATTTTACTGGCTTCAATCAGCCCTGGCAGCTGCAACATTGTTGTTGCCTATGGGAAGTCCAACAGCAGGACCAGAGTCCTTCTCTGTTGAGAATTCAACTTCCCACTTGCGTAGGGGATTAGCGACCTCATCGCAGGTCTACGGACCGCAACGTGATGAAACCATCACATAGTCCGAGCAGCAGACCACTGCTGCTCGTACTTGCGTAGGGGATTGGCGACCTCATCGTTCAGCCGGCTTTTGCTTGCTGTAATCAGCCCTAGCAGCTAAACGTCTACGCTTCTGGAAAGGACCAGCAGAGAGGATTTCATTTACTTTGACCTCATTTTCATCCACAGATGCTTCATTATTTCGTCTCGTGTGCTGCGGCTTAAGCCTCCACGCAGTGTCTAAGGATGTGGTATGGATGTACTTGCATGGGGCCCGGGGAAAGGGGCGAAACCATTGGACAGCGCCTAGCTCTTAGTGGCAGATTCTTGGATGGTCTAGCTCGTTGAGGCTGGGAAGTGTGCTGTTGGGGAGCTCTTCGGACCTTTGGTCTCGCCAACACTGGGGGAGTGGGTGTCCCAAGTATCCATCAGTCGGGAGTGCAAATGATTTCGACGCAGTCATTTGACTTTGCCTCGATTTCCAGCTTGCTGACAAGGGTGATGAGGGTAGTACCCGGCAACCTCGTTGGCTCCTCAGAACGAAGGCGAAGAAGTGTGGGCATTTACGGCTTTCATTCACCATGGCTCCACCACATCCTAAAAACCAGTCGCCTACGCAGAAAGAACAGCGTAGAAAGAAGACAGAATGAAGAGGTCGTCACTGATGTAAGTAAGAAGGCACATACAGCTAATGAATCAACCAGTGACAAGGAAGAGAAAATAGAAGTAGAGGAACAGACAAGTATCGTACCGAATATCACGCGACATCTTGTAATTAAAGTAAAGAATGATACAGGTGGTTTGAAGGGATTATTCACTTTCATTATTCAAAGGCAACTTGCTCATGTTGCAGGCAAGCTAAAACATGTTAAAGCTTCGCAACGGCACTTTGTTAGTGGAGACGTCTACCGATAAACAAACAACTAATCGCCTCAAATTGAAGTCACTAGATCCATTTCAAGTTGAACCCCACCGTAAATTAAACTTTAGTCAGGGATATCTTATTGGGACTTGCAAGATGTCCCTGAAGAGGAGATTTAGAATGAACGTGCCAGCCAAGGTGTAGTCAATGTTAGGCGCATTAAAACTACAAAGAGTGGTGAATTCCAACCCACGAGCTCGCTAATTTTGACGTTTGCAACTCCACAGCTCCCCAAGGACGTGAAGGCAGCTTTCTATTGCTTGCCTGTCCGTCCTTATATTCCTAGTCCGTTTCGATGTTTTAAATGTCAGCACGTCATGTAACGTGACCTCTGCTGTATGTGCAATTTGTGGTACCAGCAGCCATGGTGCTGATCCTTGTAAGTCACTGAAACCTCAGTGTGTTAATTGCAAGCGTGAGCACACGGCCTGGTCGCATGACTGCAGTTTTTGAGGAGGAAAAACGAATTCGAGAGCTTCGAATTCTATAGAAAATATCTGCTTGTGATGCAAAGCGTTAAGAGAATCTCAACGCACCCTTCCATCAGGTGCGTTTTCAACAGTAGCAGCACGACTACCAGTTAAAACTGTCTCAGTTGGCACCCAGACAGTTGATGTATCAACTCAAAGACCTTAAGCTGACAAATCTAAACATCGCCAAAACTCACCATCTCCTCAAGCTACGCCGATGCATACTGAGAGAGAAATCGCCCCTAGGGAGTCTTATAGGACAGCACGTGTTGTACCTAGTGTTCAAGCTGGTAATATTTCAAAACCCAATCGTATGTCACCAGTAATGTCGAGCATAAAACGGCTCACTAATGTTCTGGCAACTCAATTAGCTCATCAACAGTCTCTACCTGCGCTGAACGAGCAGAGTTCATCCCTAACATCAGATATGATTGAGGTCGGACTTCACTGTAGTCGGAAAGGGAGGGAAATTTAAACCTAAACTTAAACGGTGTTCTTTTTCTTGGTCTTCATCCCAATGGCTATGCTCCAATGGAATCTTACGGGCGTAAGCCATAGTGCTGTTACCGCCCATACAATTCATTTTATCTTATCCAATGGAATCTTAACGGATTTAATTCCCACTATGAAGAACTGCAAGTCTTATAAGATCTTTCCCCTGTTGTAGTCTGTTTTCAGGAAACAAAGTTTAAAACAACTAAATCTGTGATCGTAAAGAACTATACACTATATCGCACAGATGTGGCGGTGTTGCAATTGGTGTTGTTGACACGCTATATTCAACACCTGTCCACAACGCTACGAACCTACAAGCGGTTGCTGTTCGCGCCCACCTTGAGTAGCATGTTACAATCCTGAATTTGTACATCACAAGGGAACAAGACTTTATGCTCCTTGACCTCCAGAATCTGATGCAGCAGTTACCCCAGCCTATTATTTTGGTTGGAAATTTTTATTCATATAACGTTATTTGGGGTAGTGTTCGTACAGATGTCTGCGGTAGAATAGTTGAATCTTTTATTGACGCGTTAAACTTTGTTTTATAAATATTGGTGCTAACACGCATTTTAGTTTGGCAAGTGGCACATACTCAGCGATATACCTGTCTCTGCAGTGCAGTTCTTGCACCCATGCTGGCATGGCGTGTACATGACGATCTATGTTGTAGTGACTACTTCCCAGTAATTTTAGGCTTTTTAAACCTTTATCAAGCACCACGAAAGTTACCGCATTGGCATCTGAAGCGTGCTTATTGGGATAAATATGAAACTCGTGTCAAACGAGTTGAAGATTTGCCTCTGAATGATTCGGTTGAGTACTTAAACCGTGAAATTTTGCGAGCTGCCAGATGTTCCATCCCACAGTCTGGCCGAACGCCACGTCGGCGTTCTGTTCCCTGGCGGAACCATGAGTTCGAACTAACAAGGCGACGGCGCAGTCGCGCTCTACGGGTGTTCAACCGATATCCTACAGCGGCAAATTTTAATGCAGTTCAACAGTCACAATCATATATTCGACGTCTCATGAAACAAACTGCGTACATCCTTTTGTGAATACGTATCTTCCATTAATTTACAAACGTCAATCCGAGACACGTGGGAACGGATCAAACGTTTGCAAGGTAACTGTCGCTCCGAGCCATTGACTGCTCTGAGGCACAATAATGTCTTGCATACTGACCCAGAAGAGAGAGCTAATCTTCTTGGAGCAGCCCTCGCAGCAATATCCAGCTCAGCACTATAGTGCTAATTTCGTAAACATTAATCGTCAGGCAGAGATGATACCTCTACGCTTCCACTCTAATAATTTTGAACCATATAGTCTCTTTCACCGAGCGGAAACTAGATGATGTACATTATGAAATGCTGCGACACCTTCCCTCCCAAGGAAAGGTCTTCTTGCTAAACCTCTATTATCAGAACTGGAGGACTGATAGCTTCCCTGCTAGTTGCCGAGAAGCTATTGTAATCGTCATTCTGAAACCTGACAAAGATAAATGTCACAAATTACCGGCTCATTGCTCTCACTAGCTGCGTATGCAAGCTATCTGAGAGAATGATGAATCGTCGCCTAATGTGGTACTTGTAGCATAATAACTTGCTTTCCAATGATGAATGTGGATTTCGACAATACCGATCAACTGTCGACCATCTAGTCAGGTTAAAATCTATTGTCCAGAACGCTTTCCTTCACAATGAACACGTTCTTGCTGTGTTCTTTGATTTAGAGAAGGCCTATGATATCACCTGGAGAGGGCATTAGGGGCCACATGGCCCATTTTATATCAGATTTCTTATGTGATCGTTATTTTCGTGTCCGTGTTAGTGATCGTTTCTCAGAGCGTTATTTACAGGAGAACGGCGTACCTCAAGGGAGTGTGCTGAGCGTAACACTTCGCTGTTGCAATGAATAGTGTTACGGCTTGTATTCGTCCTCCTGTGGATGGTCTTATATATGTTGAGGATTGTAAAAATCTGCGAATATCAAGCTCGCAGCCCGGCAGATCCAGTTGACGCTTAACAGTCTTGTTGACTGGTCACACCAGACTGGCTTTCGTTTTTCACCTACGAAGACAGTCTTTGTACACTTCTGCCGTAAACGAAATTGTTTTGTAGACCAAATCTCTTTTTTGGAGACAGACAACTCCAGTTCGTCGAGGAGGTACGATATATTGGTCTGAACTTGGATAGTAAGTTAAATTGGCGTAGTCACCTTCGCCAAATTAAGATTTACTGTACCAGAGCTTTGAATTTGTTACGTGTTTTAAGTAAGTCATCCCACTTGGGGTACTGATCGTACAACCTTGTTGCGCCTTTATCGCGCACTAATTTTACCCAAGCTTAATTATGATTGTCACGCTTATTCCTCTGCACGATTTTCAGCCTTACATACGCTCGATAGTGTCCATCATGCCGGAATTCGACTCTCCACTGGCGCGTATCGCACAAGTCCTGTCACCAGTCTTTGTGTTGATGCTGCTGAACCACCGCTTGAGATTCGTAGGATTTACTATGTGCTGAGTTATCTTGCTAAGATATCATCTTTAGCAGGCCACCCAGCACATAAGTTAGTCGTATACCCAGTACAACGAGCCCTATATGAACACCGTGGCCACGCTACCCGACCACTTGGCATCCGAGCATCAGAGTTTTTGGAGAATCTGAATGCAGACCGCCCAACTGTCTGCCCTGTCCGTTTTAGTCTCAGTCCCTCGTGGACACTTGCCCGCCCACGGATTGATATCTATCAACTCTAAAGAAATCGGAGACATCCATGATTGAATTCCAGCAACATTTTCTTGCGTTGCAGAGTCAGTACCCACGTTTTATTTCTGCATTTTACCGATGGGTCCAAATCAGATGAATCTGTTGGATGCGCGTTTGTTGTAGATGGGGAAGCCCGCAAATTTTGTCTTAATCCCAAAGCCAGTATTTTTACTGCTGAGCTATATGCTCTTTTAAAGGCTTTGGATTTGAGTTGTTCATGGTTTCAATCGCATCCTTGTTTGTACAGATTCGCTCAGTGTTGTTCAAAGCTTCGAAAATCTGTATTCTAAACATCCGCTAGTGCAAGATATCCTATGTAAGACGCACGCCATCTGCTCTGCTAAATACCCAATCATGTTAGAATCCATGGTAATGAATCGACAGACCAATGTGCTCGTAAGGCCTCTTTAGGAGCTAACATTGATATCCAACATGTCCCATTTCAGGACATGTTGATATAGATAGTTTACGCGGAATGAATGGCAGCGACGATGGGATTACGTTGCTGTTAATAAATTGAATGAAATCAAGGTCACTATTGCCCCATGGAAATCATCTTGCCGAGATAGTAGACGTGAAGAAGTACTTTTATGTCGTCTACGTATAGGGCACAGTCGCATGACTCACGGATATCTGTTGTGACGTTTGGACCCTTCGCATTGTAGTGAATGCAATGGAATTTTAAGTAGTCGTCACGTGCTTTTAGATTGTCCGGGGTATAATCATCTCAGACAACGTTATAACATCTCCAATGCCATGGCGTCATTGTTAGGGGATGAATCAGGTTTGTTGCGAAGAGTTCTTATGTATGTTCAAGAGACAAGTTTATCTCCGTCTATTTGAGATGGTTATGTCCCTTAGCTGTTTTATGTATTACAATTGTTTTATTTTGTGAAGGCCCATTTACAGCCTTCACGTTTTAAACTTATGCCTTCACTCTATACATCTTTAGTTTTTACCATTATTTTATGTCTCTGAAGACACTTTACATCTTCAGCTTTTATATGTTCTTATTATTTTAGTTAGTTAACAGCTATGTTTAGACGTGACAAAGGTAAAGGGCTTCTCCCGTATCGGGAAGGCCGTAGGCCATAGTACTGTTACCGCCCATGCAATTTATTTTATCTTATCAATTTTACTGAAATCTTCGGTCGATCCTTTATTTGTGTATTCATTGTCGCCTTTATCAATAGTATTAACCTTGTACGATAAGTTGTTGAAAGGAGGGCTAATCTCGTAAAAGAATGGCATATGAGACCACCATTTAACATTAAAACCCCATAAGGAAAAAATTAAATTTTTCACTTTTGACCTTGTATCTCGGTCCGTTTTACCCGTGACCTCGTTTTGCTGTCAAGCGAAACTTCAGACCTTCATCTAAACTTCCTCCAAGCTTGGTTGTCCTATCTCTTCCCATTTATGTGTACTGGAACAACGAAATTTACACACGAATTTTGGGACAGTATAAATTCGCAGCCATATTCAATCCACAACTGGATGAGTCCTCTCCCAGAGGGAGGAGTTGGTCTATTGCTCCCACGCTGACCAGACATGTTGGGAGAGGAGAGCCGAAGCTCTCAACTGTGATCGCCACTGTCTTCTATTCACAACAGTTCCCCAATTGTCCTCACGATGTTGTGTCAACACCGAAATTTTTACCCCCACCGGAAATCTAACCCGAGACCGCTCGAACTGGTGTCCAAACGTAGATCATAATGACAGTTCGTGCAATACACGCAGACGTAGATGGTCCCAGTCACCACAAACTTGTAGACATGTATGAAAGGGTACAGCAGAGGAAAGACAAACAGGAAGAAATAGTTCTACGGCAAGGGATTAGATTTTAAAGAGACATTACCTCAAGGGAGAAAAAGCTATAGATACAAGAACATGGACAACCTGGTGTCTGTAGTGGATGTTCTTCATCAATATGGAATGTGATCAGTGATCACCCCTTGCAGCTAAACAGGCCTCACAACAATGTGGCATACTTGTAATCATGGTGTCGATGATATTCACTCAGAGCCCTGCAAGCCCGGCCCGGCCCGACTGGGTCTGTATTCTTTGCCCGGCCCGGTCCGAATTTCGAGCCGGGCTGTAAACGGGCAGGGTTTAATCGGTCTGAGGACAACCAAATCTGATAATTCGAGTCAATGCTTCAATGGAAAGTGACAGATGTGTCTTCAAAACATTGCAGTTTCTATTTTCCTTTTCGAATGGGAAAATCGTGTGAAAGGTTACCCCAGGTTTCATTTCTATATTTCCATTTTGTCTGTCTATTTGTTATCTCTGCTTGAATTGTCCATTAAAAATTATTATGTTCATTATATAATACAGCTCATGGACTAAAAAAGTCTTATACTACAATTATTAGTGCGTTACTAGTAACAGAGAAGATAGGCAAAACTTCTACCACTACTACTATTGCTGCTAACACTACTATTACTAATACCAATACTACTAATGCTAATTCTACTATTACTACTACTACTACTACTACTGCTGCTGCTAATCTACTACTGCTAATACTAGTATTTCTACTATTACTAATACTACTATTTCTACTTCTGCTACTACTAATAATACTGCTAAATTACTACTATTATTACTTCTGCTGCTACTACTAATAATACTGCTAAATTACTACTATTATTACTTCTGCTACTACTAATAATAATACTGCTAAATTACTACTATTACTACTACTACTAGTGTTAATACTACTACTATTTCTACTACATGATGTATGGATGTGCAACTTGGACATTGAATGCGCAAACGACTCAAAGATTAAGAGTTACATAAAGAGGAATGGAGAGATGCATGCTTGGAATAACTGGGAGGGACAGGAAGACATGAATGAATTCGCGCAAAAGTAAAGGTAGAGGATGTAACTAAGACTGCGAAGAAAATGAAATGGAAATGGGCCGGTCACATAGCTAGACGAACACATGGAAGATGGACGACAAATGTATTACATTGGAGGCTTTCTTCCATATATATATTGTGTGTGTGTAATCTATTCTGACTTTTCTAACCTATCCTGGAACAA